>JAYMFT010389441.1:0-19819 GCA_038088735.1 Panulirus argus | reverse complement strand
TCTGAGCCTTCGAGGAGGATGAGCACTCCCTGCCTGGCTCCTTCTTCTGTTTCCCTTTTTAGAAATTGAAAATACAACAAGGGGAGGGTTTCCAGCCCCCCGCTCCCGCCCCTTTTAGTCGCCTTCTACAACATGCAGGGAATACAGGGGAAGTATTCTTACACCCCTATCCCCAGGGGATGCTTCTCATACATATTTTATACAAAATTCTTTCATTTCTTAACCTTAAAGGAAATACATAGTTCTTACAGGCACTTTGGCTTCTCAACAGGGCTACTAGCAATAGCCTATTCAGCCACCTACATAAAAAAAAAAAAAAATCTGCCTGTTGCATAAAGCTCAAAACAACAGATCCTCACCCACCAAGCTTTTCTCAATCTAAATATCTCATGCAATTTCTTCAACTCTCAATCATGGCTGTGACTGGTTTATTTCAGCTAAGATATACAAAATTAAGACAAATAATGGTTGCTAGGAAGGTTAGGTGAGGTTTTCAAGAGTTTTAAAAATCTATTACAATGCATTATCTTATCATACTGTAACCACACATTTTCCCTGATAAATTACAATTGCTTTATATAATAACATTTATTAAACTATAATGTTCCAAATCGTGCTCCACAACTGTCACTGTATTGCCTGAAAACTATATTGGCACAGATGAACAAAATTAATAACTATTTAATAAGTAATGCTGAGTTAAACTGATAAATCATCAATCAATTTTTAAAGCTAGTAGCCATGTGGAGCTAAACTGGTAAATAACTAAACACTGAGGTAATTCATCCATTTACAAATGTAATCTTTGTTCAAAAGTAGTGATGTAAAGATAAACTGGCAAATTACCTGTATTTTAATTACACATTTTCCCTGATGTACAATAACCAAATAGTCAAGTCTATTTTGGGAAAATACTTTTCTTGTTTCATTAAATCATTTGTTTCACATATTGACATAAGAACCAAATGAAGCTCTGTAGAAGAACAAGTGCCAGATAATTGTCTTTGGTCACCCACCTGAAGCACGATCACCTTTCTAAAGTTTTTCACTAAGGAAGAGGACATTAGAAAATGATCTTAGGATGTCAAAAGCATTCCTCCAGTTCGTTTACTATTTGCAAGTATTATGAATTTATCACAAACTGCCTAATGTTAATTTTGACTAATTTAACATCACAATATACCTATATTTAAAGGTCCTCTTGACAATACAAGAACTTAAAAATGATGAAGTTACAGGTGCTCTACCTAAAATTCCTAACCCTATATCACTTCTGCACATTGTATCAATGCATTCCTAAAAAATTACATTAATTTCTATCATGTACAATGCTGGTGTCGGTAAAGTAGAAAATCACTTAATAATGACACCAATTAGGTTCCCATACTCTTATCCTATCATCTCAACATATATTTAGTACACCATGTAATTTTTCATACTTCAAAACTTGTTAATTAGATTACCTTAACTGAATTTTCTCTTATTAAACACACAAACCATCTCTCTCTCTCAATACATAAACATACATTACTATATAACCTTGGACCATATCTAACAATGACTTTGTCTATTGAAAACTAAACTTTTAACTGGGATGATAATATAATCATACAAATTGCACAAGTATTTATAAAAAGTAAAATGGATAAATCAGGTTAATTAAATGCGATAACTAGAAACGAAATTACATTATCCCATGTCATTACCAACTTAGTACGACGACTATACCACATAAGTGAAAGTCTTCATGACTTGTTCCATCTGTTAAGAACACCTCAATACTCAGGCCAAGTATTTATTTGGTTAATTACCTAGGAAAGTGGTTGTTTGTGGTTCACCAAGAAGACGATAACAAATATGAGTCGTTTGCTCCACCAAACTGGACTCTGCTTGACAAAGAAAATGGGAAATACCATTATCCTTTTATATTTGTTTCCTCGTTTTCCGCTCTATATTCTCCTTTCCTTTTTCATTCTATATTTTGTTTTGTTTTCATTGAAACGTAAGATGCTGCTACCCGTTTATAAGAATAAGTTCTTCCCGTTTCTGTGTTCTCATACTTTTCCTATTACACTTTCCATCTTGTTCAATCTCTTTCCATCATCTCATCGTAGTATACTATTTTTCCCTTCCACCAGAAACATTGATATTAACCGTGAATATAAATACCATTGGTCTTAATATACATATCTGCTAATAATATACTTTGTTTCCATAGGCACAAATCACATCCAAGTTTTAGGCGACTGACTGGCCTTTTCCAAGCTTAATCTTAAACCTAAGTACTATATATATATTTTTAATTTTTCTTTAGAGACTCCAATCACGGGCAGAAGCCTACATCAAGACAAGGCCTTGGCTAAAATATAGAGGTTAATGAAGGGAAAAAGAAGATACAGGGACACGTATTTACAAATTTTAGAGGAAGTGAAAAACCTCTTTTAAAAAGTGCCAGGTCATAGTTACCGGGAAAGACACAAGCCTGCAGATAGTTCCAAAGCTTCGAGGTGTAGGGAAAGAAACAGTTATCAAAAAGGCCCACCCATAAGTTGCCAACGACCACACAGTAATCATGTGACGCAGCAGCTCTCTTATTATTGCGTAGTTTAACTTACCGATGGGGGGCAACAAAGCAGCCAGCTCTCGGGAGCCGAAGACTTTGATTGGGAGCAAAAATCAAAGTGATACCTAAAGAAAAGGGAAAGTGAACCAACAATGCGGTGCAGGGCAAGTGGGTCAAGTTCTGAAGTTATCCTGGGAAAATTGATAAGTCGAACCGCTTTCGACTACACTGTCAAGGAAAGCATGCAGATATAGAACCACCCCAGATGTGAGAGCAGTACTTTCATACAAGGACGGATCAATCCTTTATATAAGCGGAACAACTGTTCGGAAGAAGAAAAAAATATCTAAACAGGACTCCCAGTTTCTTAGAGGCATACTTAGCTGTTTCAGAAATGTAAGGTTTCCAAGATAAGGTGGATCTTACTGTAATACAAAGAATGTATTGAGTCAAGAGATAATCTGCAACCCAAGTACGAACCGGCAGTCCCCAGGACCCTCCTGTAACCCAAACACACTCCAGTAGCCGCGATACGTGGCTGTAGGTCCCACGTGAGTCCTGCCGAAGGTGGACATCAGAGATGAAGCAACACGAAGGGACCTGGCTGAAAGATGAAACGTTAGGAGTCACGTTGAGACTTCTACTGATGGAGGAGGTGCCCTAAGGGCAGTTTGAGTCTGGAGTCACACGGTCAGGACTTCAAGTATCATTATGGTATACTTGTTGCCTAAAGCATGCCAACTGTCTAGCTCATTACTGTGAACGAAGGAATGAAAGAACGAGAGTATGGATCGGAAAGCCATTCCACAGAAGCAGAACAAGAAAAAGAAAAAAAGGAAGCCGGGAAAGGAAATTAGTGGGGAGGAAGAGAATTTTAGTGGAAGAGAAAGAGCCATGGCTTGATCCAGCTTGTATGGGTTGTGTGTGAATTTGGCTGACAGGACAGGACGCGAGAAAGTGGATGTGGGGAGTCTGATTTTTTTTTTTTTTCAAATGAATCATTGGGGTACATCAGATGATAAGGTGAGGTGCACTGGCGAAAGGTTGGAATGGACGCAGGCTATATTCAGGCTACATGTAGCGAATCTGGGAGGGGATCGTTAATTTTGAGAAAGATGCTCGTGTTTCTTTGGTCTATTGACTCCAGGAAATCAGTGAAAACAGCATGGTAGGTTTTTAGACAGCTTATTTGTTTATCTCCGAGGCAGCTTTACGTACTGATTCAAGGATTCGGCTGTAATGAAACCCTGCCATTAGGTGTTAGATATCCTTGTTCTGGACCTGCTGTAGTTCTAAGAGGGTTGGTTTTAACTGCAAATCCCGTGGCGTTGGGACATAGGAGTAGACGGATTAGGGGTTTGTATAGGTGTAGTTTGATTTTGGTTTTCGCACAACGAAATCGATACAGTCCAACTTGGGCGTTGTCGTGCCTGGATGGCTTCACTGTTGATATGCTAGTGTAGTGTGAGGGAAGTGTGGAAAGTAACGCAGAGTCGGCGGCAGCCTTTAAGAAGTGGAGGGGTCTCACTGGAGCAAAAGCCAGTTATCTGAAGGTGACGATGCAGCATACTGCAGTTGTATACAAGTAAGTCTAAACATAACTGGGAGGAGACTGGGCCCCCTTGCTTTTCAGAGTGGGGGGCTTCAGCCCCCCTGCTCTCTCCCCCCTCTTACCGCCGCCACTGTGGCGACAAGTACGGTGTTGCTGGTGGTTATTTGGATCGGGTTAGGATTGTGGGTACGGAAGTAAAGGTAAACTGGGAGATAAGGTCTATAGGGTCCTCTACGGGATTTGCAATATGTTATCTTGGACTTTCCTGGGTTAATCTTGATTTGCCATTTGAGCTTCCACTGGGTAACGTGATCAATTGCGCCTTGGGCTCTGTTTGTATGTTTATCAACGTGTTTGTAATTAACCATCGGGTTTAGAGTGTCCTGTGTTGAGCGATATGGTCTACAGCCAAACTTTCTGTAGGTGATAGTGTCTCTTGTCATCCAGGTATGATCTGAATCTTTTGTTGGTCACTCTAGAAGCTTTTCTTTTTTCCCAAGAGACTTCAAGTGGGGTTTTGGGATGTTGTTGTTTGAGATTAAACCTCCCTACAATTCAGGAGGCACGGGCCCTATGTTCTAGTGCGGCCCGCCTGTGGCGAGGGATCTAAGCATTGGGCCTAAGGGGTTGGATTTGTTATCCCACCCAGATCCCACGAGAGCCAGGCTCCTCTGAGCTTTTGGGACTGTAATTGCTGGTATTTTTTGTTATTCACTATGCGTGAGGATCATTATCATTGTGGCCGTGATTGTCGAGTCAGGCAGTCAGGAAGGTTTCTACACTTTCTATAACAAATGCCTGAAGCGCCTGAAGCTAATTTAGGCACGTTGCCCAGCAAAGCCTTGACTTCGGAATCCGTTATGGGGATGGTTAATTTGTTGTTTGGGTTTAGGTTGGTGAGGTTAATTTGTTACTTCGGGTGTTATGGTGTGCGTTATGTTGACTCCTGGACATAATTTCCGAATCCCTGGAGCTACTGAAGGACTGATTGGGTTGGGACTGAAGCATTGTTCCCAGTGCTCTTTGAACAGTCTGGTTACCTCTTTTGGGTCAGTAACGGGTCTGTCGTTTTCTATCAATGAGCAGTTACCAATTTGAGAAAATTCCATTTTAGAGTTAATTGTCTTCAGAATTCACGTGGGGATTTAATTCTGTTTGTCGCCGAAGTCAGGTTTCCCCAGTGTTTGCCATGGTCGTCTTGTAAGCTGTTCAGAATGTGGTTTCAGGAGATAGTGTGATCCCGGTGTACTTGGTGTATACTGAATGAGTTTTGTTGGAATCTATGTCCGTAGCATGCTAGAAATTTCTTGTTTTGTTTAAGGGAATGAAGGTTTAGTATGATGTGAATGTATTTTTTGAGATTGCTGCGTTTGCTGCCTGTAATATTGATAAATGGATGTGTTCTAGTTGAGTGCCTATCTCTGTTATACGTTTGCCATCGAAGTCGGATGTTAGTTTATTGTTATCGAGACGTTGTTTGTAAGAGTCCTAGTGTGCTTCTTCGTACCAGAATTTCGGTTGTTTTAATGAGGGTTGAGTTTGGAGATACGTGTAAAGCCCCAGGTGCATAAGATGCAGGAATGACAGGTCATGAATGCGGTCTGAGAGGGAGAAGCTATTTCCAAAAGGAATTAGCGACGTCGTAGGTGAATATCTCAAGCTCTGGCCTCTCTTTCTATGCTGCTGGACCTCAGTGAGCGTACGTCCGTAAGAGCGGCTTTTCTCATGGAAAAGGTCAGGTCATCTACTTAATGAAATAATTACAGCGGCAGCTTTTGACTTGCCAACGCCCACCATCGAATATGGGTGTCATGGAGTAATACTACAGGTGCAGCAGTAGGTTGGGCCACCAAACTCATTTCCCAGGGAATTGTTGGGTCAGGTGAAGTCACACGCTAAGTTAAGGCGCCGGCAGTAGTGACTTTGTGAAGTGACAGGCGAAATGCGAACAGCGGTAAACGCGGTTTATTGGTAGAAACTGATTATCATGTCACCATTTAATCAGTGGTTATCACGTTTATTTCTATCTTGTAATTATCATCTCTCCTATGTGCTTTGTAATCATCCTATTTCCTTTTACTATGCGGTCTTCTTGTCTGTACGCTGTGACTATCAAGTTTCGTCCCAGTAGTGATCATGTGCCATTCTGGGATTATCATGCATTCTCTTGATTTGTGATTTATGTATCCTGTGCTGTCAGCATGACCTCCTTACCCAGTGATTACCTTGCTTCTCATTTAGTTATCATGCTTTTTTCTTGAGATCATATCTGTTCCTTCATTCCTTCCCTTTGTGTCATCTTAAGAATATTTTCTGGCTATTGTTAATCAACAGGAATTAAGGCTATTCCGTCTGTCTTCCTTGATTAACCTTCTCCGGGTGTTGACCATATTAGGGCAATACCTCCGGGTTAGATTTGGTTTGACCTGTGGTACGTTATTTTATTTCTCCGACAGTCTTGAACAATAATGTTTAATTAGCCACAAGACTGACAGACATTTTACCAAACATTAGTCAAGAGGAGACTTGCTTAGTCTAGTAACCCCATCTTAAATAGTTGGATTTTAATAATTTCCATATTTCTCTTATTTCATGCTCATTGACTTTTTTTTAGTGCGTTTTGCTTTTGTAATCAATATCACAATGATTCAATAAATTATGTTATGCTCTCGAGCCACAAGTATGGCATCACCAGCAAAAACAAAAGTTCTCTCATCACGGGTAAGTTGCAAGCCGCCAAAGCTCGGGGTCCCGGCAGAAATCTAGGACTGACAGTAGGTTACTGAGGTTTGATCCTTACTTCCATACGTTTTTAAAGAAGTCTAGATTTAATCTAACGGATGTTCTTATGGGTTGGAGTGCAATGGTTCAAACAACTGAAAAAGGAAAACGAAAACGCACATAACAAAAACAACAATAACAACAACAGTGCTTTATTGGTTAAGATACAGAAGGAAGGGTAGCTATGGGTTCTTGTGCTCACGACCAATGAGCAGGGGTTAGGGTTAGGATGCAGGTGATACATCGCATCATTTTGTTTCTCGGAATTATGATACTTTGAATTTACTATATTTCAACATGATGTGGTAACATCATCAGTACCATTGATTTATTATTACATATGTGTGTTTTAATGACACATGCTCCTTAACTAGGCTGAGTTTTGTCTTCTCTAAGTAGCATGGGATATTTTGGGAGGTTTATTCTGGCGTATTCCAGAGCTCTTCACTAAATTCCCTGAGAGTGTTTGAATACAAAACGTGGCTGTTTCAGTATTGGGAAAAATAAGTAATGACAAAATGGATTTACTGATATGTTTAGTTGATGGTCAAAATTGCTAGCGCTGTTGTGTGAGGTTAATAATTGAATTAGGTGTGATAATCCTTTACTTATCTCTATAATGTACCGTTTATTGTGTACAACAATATCATGCTTGTTAATGAATACGTTTACGTCTTGATGGTCGGAAAGAAGTTGAGCAGTTCTGCTGTCCTTATACATTATCACTGTAGCATTAAAAGAGGAATCAAAGTTTTCATACATATTAATATTACATGTTTGGGATGCCATAGATCCTGTCATATGTGGATAGATTTGACAAAAAAAAATGTTATTGTAGTGGGAGAAGTTTGGAAAAAGAAAAAAAGTGTGTAACTCCATACTAGCTAAGAAATACAATCAGCACAGCTTATGGTATCTCGGCCAGTGCAGTAGTACCTTTCAGGATGATAGAGATTAAATGTCTCAAGAAGAGTTAATAAAGCTGAGCAGAGATGATCGTTGAGCTCTTCTGTAGTGTCAAGGTTGGCGTTGTACGGGGTAATTGGGAAGGGGGGGGGGGTGCTTAATTGGAAGTTACAGATGTAGGATTGTGGTCGAAGGACCCTAAGGAGGCAAAAATAGTGTAAGTATGGTGGGAGAGCTCAGCTAAAACAGAAGTCAGATGTGATGGAAGACTGTGACAGTAACGCGTTTTGGTTATTTGATAATTTTCTCCAAATTATCAAAGAGGGAAAAGGAAGGGCCTTAACTTCACCAAGATCATCGCAAGTAGATTCTAAGCCAATTCTTGTGTTGCATATCAAAATACCTTGCATCGGTGATTTTAGCCAGTGCATGTGAAGGGCGCAACTTAAAAGCTGTACATTGTTGGAGGAATTGACAAAAAATTAATGAAACATAATAACAAAGTTATAGAGTGAGAAATTTTGAAACATGGCTATAAAGTTGGGATCCATGATGTGAGCTCTTGGTGTTTTTGTACTACAGTTAGCACAAAGACCTCCTTCGGAGCACGGACAATGGCAGAAATTATGGCTGAAGTATAGAGTGGAAGCAGCCATAGACGGTTGGGTTTCAGAAAGATCAGAGGAAGCAGGCAGTTAGTGTTCTACAAAGGGTGGAGGGGGGGGCTGACCTTGAGACTGCACATACCATTGAAAGGAGAGAGCTAGGTCCATGAACAGTGTCGAAAGGGATGAGGTGGGTTCCTGTTCCTTGAGCCGAGGGAGCTTTGGGAACTGTTCAGCACTTTTCGAACTGTTTATCATTCTTGTAAGTGTTTAGCCCTCCTTGACTTATCATACCATTCTGACTTGTCTCTAGAGAAAACCAAAGTGTGCCGCTGGGATTTTTCGTTGTATAAACTAGGAAAAATATGGAGTAAAGATGGCTCAAGGTCTCTTACCCAACTACCATGTTTCGCCAACTTCTGACCTAATTCTACAAATTTTTCATCTTTTCGACTAAATAAACTCTTACCATGAGGCCGGGACATCCTCTGCTTAGCGGATTTTAAATGTTCACTGCAGGGAATGGTTGAATTCCTTCCATATAGATGGTGAGGGGAACGAAGCCCCCACGTTCTCCATTCTCAATGATGTAGAATAAATTATCACCCACCTCACCCATATTACTGACTGCTGTGAGCACTCTCCTTATAATCTGGATCAGTTTTACACCTAGTCCTTCATGTTTTAACTACACAGTCTCGACTCAAATTGGGTTATCTTACCTCTCTCGTAAATGTATCTATTTTAATGGCACTCCTCCTCCAGCAGCCCCTACTATAAATGTAAAAATTGGCGGTCCAACAAAGCTGACAGATGAAAATTCTTCTCTGCCTTTGCTTTGGTAAATTACAGTCTCATATGTGGTGATGCTTCTGTCTTTGCCAAACACATAGCAGAGGTTATTGTTGCAGGTATGGAAGCATTTATCCCCTCTTCCTTCAAGAAGGCCTCTTCTTCCAATCCTTAGTTCAACCGTTCCTGATCTAAGGCTAAGGCCACTCAGGCAAGGGATCATGCATGTTGGGCTTGGAAAAACTCTCCATTTCTGATTCCCATTCATTATTTATCACTACACCTAATAATTACAGGTAAGTAAGTGTGATAACTTCTTTTCATCCACTGATAGGTCATTTTTGGTCTTTAGCTGAGGGCTTCACTAACAACATCAGTTGCCTCCACCTTTCCTTTACTCTTTCATTCTGACAGCACTTTAGCTGTCTCTCCTTTAGAGAGAGCAACTCTCTTTGGTTTTTCATTTCTTCTCTAACTCTGCCTTGGATGACTCTAACACTTGTTCATCCCCTGATACTCTTCTTGCCAACCTATACCCCTCCCTGTAATTTCATTTTGAACTGTCGGAAAAGTGCTTTTCTCTCTGAACACAAGCAAGTCTTATGGTCTGGATGGCATCCATTCCTGTGTACTGAGAATGTGCTTCTGAACTTGCACCTGTGGTAGCTCATCTGTTCTGTTTTTGTATACAAACCGGAACTTTTCCTTCTTGAAAGCAAGTGTTGATATGTCCTATCCCTAAGAAGGGTGACTGTTCTAACCCCTCTAACCATCTTCCTGTCACATTGACATCTACCATTTTCATAGTCTCAGAATCCCTCCTCAGCTCCCATATCCTCTAGTGATATTCTTTCCTATCTTACTAATGTCTGGTCATAATCCCTGAATTTTTGGGGGGAATCCTATGTAGATGCCCTTGATATATCCAAAGCTTCTGACAGGGGAGGCATCGGAGTCTCATCACTTTTGACTTCTCTCCCTCATATCTAGTTTTCTCTGTGGCCAGTCTATCTACTTGGTTGTTGAAGAATCAGCCTTTCTTCCTTTCTCCATCAACAGTGGCTTCCAACATAGTTTTGTCCTGACTTCAAAAGTTTTTCCCCTTTTCATCAAGTTTCCATTATTCTCCAAATAACCAAATGCACTCATATGCTGACAACTCATTCCACCACATCCTTCAGTTCTGCTCCTTCTTCAGTCACTCGATCTCCATTTTGTCTCATCACAGCTTCTATAAACTCAGACATGGACAGGATACTTCAGTGGAGTAGACTTAATCTGGTTAAGTTTAATTTCTCCAAGACCCAATTTCTGCCCATCTCTGTCAAAAACTCCTCACAACTTTCCTCTCTTCTCTTACTGCTCTGTAATTCCACCTCAACTCAATGAACAAGGTATTACTGTAACATCTACTCTATCTTGGAAACCCCACATTACAGAAATAGCTTACTCTGCCTCTAAGAATCTGGGAGTCCTGTTTAGGTGTCAAAATTTCTTTTCTTTTGAGACGGTTGCTGTGTATATACAAAGGACTGATACTTTGTGTGGAGTACTGCTCCCATGTCTGGGGTGGTTTTAGCTGTACAACCTTACTTGACAGAGTTGAGTTGAAAGCAGTCTAACTTAGCAACTCTCCCAGACTAGCTTCAAAACTTGACCCACTTGGCCTATGCCACAATGTTGATTCACTTGCCCTCTTCTATAGATACTACTTTGGTTTTTGCTCCTGAGAGCTGGCTACTTGTGTGCACCCACCACTATCTAGGCAAGCTGGCTTGTCACATGATTACAGTGTGCCTACTGGCAAGTCAAGGGTGTGCCATTTTGATGGCTATTTCTTTCCCTATATCTCGAAACTTTGGAACTCTATCCCAATAAATATAACCTGGCACTTTTTAAAAAACAGGCTTTTTACTTCCTCCAAATTCATAATTTCTCTTCTTTGTCTCTTCTTCTTCCCTTTCATTAATCTCTCAATACTTCAACTAAGGCCTGACTGTGATGTGGACTTACATTTGTGAATGGAGCCTTCAATGTGAAAAGAGAGAGAGAGAAAAAAAGAGTTGTGTGAATTATATGTTATGTTATGATTGAGAAGGAGAGTGTACTTATGATATGAAAGCCATCAACCCACATGTAAGAGGAGAGAGAAAAAAAAGAGCAACCTGTCCAGGGAGGGAAGCATAACATACACATCAGTGATGGGGTCATTGCATTGCCATCACTCACCCACCTGATACCCAGGAAGTGTCAGATTTACTTTTCAAGGTATCAGGTGGGTGAATACCTTTCTGAATGGTGGTTTCTTACCAACTATCTTTTACAATCTATCTACATCGCTGACACCTGTTCCCTTCTGGAACTCCCTCAAGGGGGTGGCCACAACAATAGTCTCCATAACTAGTGAACTCCATTGCTGCTTCTTAGACTTTAGTGCCTCACCCTTAACAGGCCACTGGCAGAGGGCAAGTCTAGGGCAGTGTTTGCAGAGACTCCTACTTAACATTCCTACTTCTGCCTAATACTCCTGCCTAATGTTCCAAACTACTGCTTCTACTTAATGCTCCTATTTACTACTTCCACCTATTGCTCCAACCATTTTGCAAATGTAGGGATAGCACTTAGTGCTCACCATAGGAAAATCTAGAGTTACGAAGAATGAGCGGTGTGAGTTATGTGTTGTCAAGTGTTATGTGTGACAAAGAAAGATTGTATGTTTGTGGACAGAATGTCAGTAGTCTATGTATGGGTGAGGCAGAAAGATAAGACAGCTACCTGGGTCAGAGTACAACTTGACAACTACTGTAGTATTGAATCAATTTGGCTAGAGCTAGAAACAGGACCCCTGAGAGGATTATATCAGGGGGTACAAAGTTTCTTTCGGGCCCCCTTCTGTTCTCTATTAGTCATCCTGTTTTTATCCACTACAGTTTTATGCCATGAGCTGTAAGGCTAAAAAGGGTATGGAAGATGAGAGAGGGGTGGAATGGAGCACTCTGTTGATTTTCTAAATTTTCAAAGACCCCAGCTGATGATCATTTACCGGCATTTCAACTTTTCTACCCAGCTACTTTTTCAGCAAAATCACTAAATTCTGATTTTTTTGGAGGGAAAGTGGGTGGGTGGAAATATTTTGGTTCCAAACTAGAAAATAATGTGAATGAAGACTCTTACTAACTTGAATGCTAACCTAATTTTATTTAAAGGGATAACAAGAAACAGGTCATGAATTAAGAAATTTATGGACATATGTAGTTACCCCAGTTTTACAACTAATGTAATGAGGCAGAATACAAATCTTAAGCCCTACAGCCTTCTTTAGCATGGTGAATAGTACCTGTTTTGAGACAAAATCAAAACATAAAGATATTGGCTGAAAAGCAATATATTAACATTTCATGTTTTTTTTTAATGTGCTGAAAAGTTTTTGCTTCTAAACTGAAAGATATTGTGTCCTATCAAGTAATAACACAACCACAAGCTGTGACTGTTTAAGATATTTATGAACACACAATATCAGTTCAAAACTTGTATCACTTTTAACTGAAATACAGTACACCCCAAATCATTGTTCAGCATACTGTAAACAGGCTGAATCAGTGTGTATGAAGCAGTTAAGGTAAACCATGGAATTGTCTGTAGATGGTAGGCTTTGGTTTCACTACATTGTATATAAACTTTTGAGAGTGGATGTGTGAAAATAAGGCTGTTATTCATCTGTTCCTGACACTCCCTCTCTGAGGCAGGAAAAGCAGTTGCATGTGAAAGACAATAAAAAGAAACGTAATTATGGCTGAATAAACAAGCACTTAGCTTAAATACATTTTGGCCCCTTATCCCTGTTTAGCATATTGAATCACATCTATTAAGTGATTTACAGCACATAAGCACTGAGGAAGTTTGCCCAAAATTCAAGGTAATAGTTCATATTTTGTGAGGTGAATTTTTTCCACGCTGGGAAATTACATAAAGAATTATGCCTATGATAATAATACCTTTTATAACAGGAGCTAGGAATGGTAACTCATGAATTAAGAAATTATCAAGAACAGATACTTAAGAGCTTTATAATGACTAATTTGTAACTTTACCACATTATTCAGGAATTTGAGTAATGCCCATCTTTACATTCTGAACAAAACTGAAACATTTTTTTTTTTTCAAAGGAGCTTTATGTTTCCATTTTGAAGAATAACATATTGAAGGCCCTTTTTATCTTGAAATTTAACCTAGTATCTTATAAAATGGCAGCAATGAAGAACTAGTCATGATTAAAATACAACCAAATCTTATCTATGAACTAGTATTTGGACTAGCTATGCTCAAGAGGTAAAATTAACATTATGTATGATAAGTGGGACTTTAGCACTTGACTCTATGAATAAGTTGTTACCTCACCTGCTGAACACTGGCACAGGTCTATGAAGTTCACTTTCTCCCATAAAATGTTTTGTTAATATATACACTTCCATCCGTGCACGTACTTTCACACTGCAAGGATACCATTGCTAATGATTCATCTACGGCTAGCTTGTCTTTCAGATAAACTTACCAAACAGAGGAGCCAGCTGCTTGGGAGTTATAGGGGTAACTGGTACTGAGCTAACAAGAGAATGGTGCAATATGATTGGTTCTTTCATCTCCTTACTATCTGGGAGTAGTCAGGTAGTTTGGCTTCCTGTTTGTTGGGTGCATCCTTTGGCTGAAAGCTCAAAAGGTATGTCTCTGTGGTTCACAAGTTGTTCATAAAGAGGGTACCGTAAAGTATTTATAACACAAATCCATTTTTATGGCACATGATCAGGAAAATGTCATGTGGGAACTTAACTGAACTTGTCCTGAATTAATGTTTTACTCAACTGTACTTAGTAAAGGTGTGATTAAGTTAGAGTCTAGATGTTCTGGCAAGATGCCATTAATGCCTATTTTTGCCTATTCTTGCAATTTCAATATAAATAACTTAATGCATTTTAATAAGCATAATTTTGCCTATTTTCATTTATTTTATATCTATCTGCTATAAGAGAAACCCCCTAGGTGTTTTTGAATTACTATTTGGCTGTCCTTATATTCAAGAAAAGAATATATCGCACCCCTTTCCTCAAAGCAGATTACTCAGTGTTAGAACTGATTATTTCCTACGACACTATTCTGATGGGTTCCAGACGTGTGTGAATGACAGGTACAATTCACTTGAATATGTTCCAGCACAGTGCTCCATCACCCATGACCTGCATTGTACTGTTTGAGTCCATCAGCTCTCTTTCAAAAACTGCTAGACACATTTCACTTACATTATCAAAAGTGAGTGCATTTTCAAAACTAGTTTTCCTTAAAGAGTTTGGTAGCAATGTGTTGTCTAAAGATGAACTGGTATTATTTTGCAAAATGTGTGAAAAATCAGCGAAGTATAAGATATACTTTATTTTTTCTACATTTACAGACTTCTAAGCACAATGCTGCTGCTGCTGGCAAAACTGGTTAACAGAGTGCAGGCCTTCTTTCTTTCTATACTACAGCTTCCACTCGGCAATCCCAATTTTTGTTGGACCTATGCAAGGTATTTGTTGATACCAACATTCCTCTGTAGAAACTGGAAAATTAGTCTCTGAAATCCCTTTAAGAAAAATGCACCAAGAAGAATGTACAAAGCATGGCTATGTTTGGGAAAAATTTGTGCAAACTTTTTAAGTTGGTGTTATCCAGAGAGCAACACTGACAAAAAAACATGCTGTGGGAAGCTATGTTGCCAGTGTGATTATTGTAACTGTAGATTTGTTGTTTTTTAACGTGAAAAAAAATACTAACCGTTTCCTGTATTTTTAAAAAGAAGAAAGAGAGTCAGGATAGAAATTTGACAAGTCGGTAACAGAAATGTTATGCTGCAGTGCAACCTTTTACATGCAACTCTTCTTGCCAACATTTTCTCTGAGAGGAGAAGCAATTTCAATTGAAAAACATTGATAAAAATTAGGTATTTTGTTATCAAATTTATTTAACTATCATATATTTTACTAATAGTGTTGTGGAGGTTTGTATGATTATTTTTTGAAGTAAAATAATAACTTTTTGATTTCATGTTGTGTATTTTAGCTGTTTATCTTGCCCATGTGCCTGCCTTTTTTAAAGATTTTAAATGTTTAAATAATTGGACTCTAGATATTGCATAGAGCTTTGTCCCGACAGTAAGGTGATTTTCATTTAATCCTAGTGACTTTTGTCTCTCACATAGGTTTAGTCACACATTCAATACGTTATTTGTTACAAATGTATAGGTGAAATTCAAAAGTTATATAAACTTTTCACCATATTTTTACTACAACAGCTTGTGGATGATGCAGTAACAGTTGCAACTTTACTGCTGTAGTCTTCAAAGTATATCTTAAGATTTTTCTTTACTGCTGTAGTCTTCAAAGTATATTTTAAGATTTTTTCATAAAGTATATCTTAAGATTTTTTCATAAATCATGCTAGTCTCTCGCTATCTAAACTGGTTGTCAATCTTACCCTTTTCTTTCAGGTTGTAAAGAGAACAGAGTTCAAAGATCTAATTTTATTCTGCAATGCAGAAGTAAAATTAAATATAAAACATTTACCTCATAACAACTTTGACAGCAGGTAACTTTCAATAATTATAAAATATAATACAATAGTTTCAAGTATACTCAAATCTTACATCCTTTGCACTAACAACCAGAATTACCACCTACAGTATTTATTGCCAGTCATTGGATCATGAAAAATACCAAATTATCTTAAATACTTCAAAACTGAGATTGCATTTCCCTGACAATATTTGTATGGGAAGAGAGTATGTAACTAAACATCTGAAAGAGAAAATTGGCACAAAGTGTAGGATAGTATTTTGATTTGGCAGCAAGTCTACAAAACTGAGCATTTGCCAGTGACTAGGTGACATCAGATACAGCTTCTCAAGAATATCAATACTCCTTGCCTCGAAATATACCATCAGTCACAATCCCCTATATGTATGCCATTTGCAAATGGGAAAAACATCCTACAAGCAACATCAACAATGCTCAGAAGTTATGAATGGACAAGATATACAAGATAAGATTATACTCAGATTACAGTTTCTTTTTATCAAGAATGATGTATGAAGCTTTAAAATTATAATGACTATACAATCTCAGTATAGCGCCTCAAATCTAAGTCCCAGTGCTATCTTCCAAAAGTGAGAATCCCCAACAATCCCAAGTAGACATAACATTTACTTGTCACTTGAGGCTTCAGTTTCACGAGGCTCATGAGGAGCAGGGAGTTTCTCCCAGGATGGCTCCACTCCCCAAATCTGTCGTCCATATTCAGCAATTGTGCGGTCACTAGAAAACTTCCCTGATGATGCAATATTTAGAAGGGCCTTCTTGGTCCATTCTACTGGCTTTTGATACAATTTATTTACTTTGTCCTGACACTGAATGTAAGAATCATAATCAGCAAAGAGGAAGAAACGGTCATGGTGCATAAGAATGTTAACCAAATCCTTAAACTGATCAGGATTATTTGGAGAGAAGAAACCACTCTGAATCTGGTCAATACACTGTCGTAGCTCTGGTAACTTATTGTAGTACTCATAAGCATTGTAGCCCTTACGTTTGAGTTCTTCAACCTCATCTACTGTCATACCAAAGATAAAGATATTTTCTTTACCCATTTCTTCCATCATTTCAATGTTAGCACCATCTAAGGTTCCAATAGTCAGAGCTCCATTGAGCATGAACTTCATGTTGCCAGTGCCAGAAGCCTCAGTACCAGCAGTTGAAATCTGTTCAGAAAGATCTGCAGCTGGAATAATTTTCTCAGCTAAAGTAACACGGTAGTTCTCTAAGTAAATAACTTTTAGTTTGTCACCAACAATGGGATCATTATTGACAACACGAGCTACTGCACAAATAAGACGAATTATCTGTTTTGCTGTGTGATAGCCTGGAGCAGCCTTCCCACCTATCATGATAGTGCGAGGTACAACAGCAGCTCCTGGGTTGGCTTTGATACGATTATACATGGTGATTATGTGGAGGCAGTTAAGAAGTTGACGCTTGTATTCATGGATACGTTTAACCTGAATGTCAAACATAGAAGATGGGTTAACCTTGACACCATAGTCCTGTTCCAGTTGCTTTGCAAGCCGTAGTTTGTTCTCCTGCTTTGCTGTCTGGATAGCACGAATGAAACCACTGTCACTGACCATAGGTTTGAGTTTAGCTAACTGATCTAAATGAACAACCCAGTCTTCACCAATCTTCTCAGCAATGGCATCTGCAAGGGCTGGGTTGCAAAGCAACAGCCAACGACGAGGAGTAATACCATTGGTCTTGTTTTGGAACTTCTCAGGTGACATATCACTGAAATCCTTGAAAATATCTCGCTTGATAATCTCAGAGTGAATGGCTGCAACACCATTGACAGCATGTGACCCAACAATACACAGGTGTGCCATGTTGATGCGCTTCTCACCGTGCTCTTCTACCAGAGACATGCGTCGTAGACGATCAGTATCACCTGGCCACCTAGAAGGAAGAAGAAAAGAAACTCACAAAATGCATTACTTTTCCAAAACCATTATGACTACAGTCACCGTACACTAAATTGGCACAGAAGCCGAGCTCTTTTTCCATCGCTAAGGTAGCTGATTGGTTCATATAAAATGTTTGTGTTGTTAACCATTTATTCACAGTGTGTTCACAGTTTATAATCAGACCTGTTCCTCTGTATACTAATGTTAAAAATTGGGAACATAAAAATGTAATGGATTTTATGGCATAAGCACTCTAGAGAGAATGTTAGAAATGCTAAACATGTATCACAAACGGTCGAAGTCAAGGACAACATTGTTTTCGAATGAAGCCATGGTGGAAGTCTGATGGTCACTCCTGCAAAAATAAATATTAAAAAAAAAAGCCTACTCCCAAAATAAATATCTGAGTATAGCCTACTATTAATGCTGGATTTTCTGTATCTATTAATAGCTCTTAGGTATTTGTTGCTTGCAACATCATCATCTTCCATATATTGCTATAACAAAAAACATTATTCAAAAACAGGCCTCTATGTCATGTGGCTGGTCACTGAAAGGAGGAAAGATTACCTTCATATCGTCTGCCCTAAAGTAAACACTGGCAGTTACTGAATTGCAAATATTATATAGTAAATTTTTTTACTTATACATGCCTTTAATTTACTTGGAAATGGGAACCCAGCAAAGCATAGGAAGCTTATATAATTGGTGGTTACCACAGCGCTGACATTTGTCAACAGTTGTGAGATGACATTAGCTGACTGGTGATGCATTGAGATAATTGACATTCCCTCCCGCCAAGTGGCTGTTCCCCTAAACATTTTACTGCCCCTCCGTGTACAGTCTATATTTTGAGATTTATCAGTTACATATGATACGAGATATATCTAGTCAATATAAATCGTAGTTTATCGCCTACTGTGCTCTATGTTTGATGTCATTTGTTTCTGTTTAGTTTATATGTGTTACAAAACAAAGAAATAACAGGTTTCATTCAAAAATGATGTTGTCGTTGACTTCAACTGTTTGTGATACGTTTAACATTTTCAACATCCTCTCTAAAGTGCTCATGCCTTAAAATCATTTCAATTTTTATGTTCCCAATTTTTAACATTCTTATACATTAGAACAGGTCTGATTATAAACTGAAGACACATAGTGTGAATAAATGGAGTGACATCAACACTGTATATGAACCAATCAGCTACCTAAGCTATGAGAGGGGCATGGCTTCTGTGCAAATTTAATGTACAGTGACTATAGTGCTGTTTTGGGATCTATTGGCAGGGCAAGACAAAATGAATAAACAAAAGCGACGATCAATTAATCATGAAACCATTATTTGTTCCTTTTATTGAAATAAGTCATGTCTTATTACTATGTACTCTGATACAAATGTTCATCACTGAAACTTCAGCCACATCAGTATTACAAAAATTGAAAAATCTAGGAAAAAACTACCTATCCTGCATTTTATTAGTGAAAAACAGCCTCATTTACACTCATCCATGCTGTAGCAGAGAAACCATACTACACCTTGAAATACATAAAAGATTCATGCATGGAATAAAACTATATATCTATCTATCTATAACTCTGATGCCTGTTCCAATTGGAACTCCCTCAAAGGGGTGGCCAGAGCAACAGAGTCTCCATAACTAAGTACTCAAGTGCCGCTTCTTAGCCTTCAGTGCCTCACCCTTATAAGGCCACTGGTAGAAGGCAAGTCTAGCACAGTGTTTGCAGAGGCTCCAACCTAATTTTCCTAATGATTACTTCTATCTAATGCTCCGACCTACAACTTCTACCTCATGTTTCTACCTACTAATCCTGCTTAAATGTTCCTAACTACTACTTCTTCCTACTGCTCCTAGCATTTTGTCAAAAGGAAGGGTTAGTGCATAGTGCTCACTGCAAGAAAATCTAGAGGTATGAAGAATAAGCTGCGTGAGCCAAGTGTTGTCAAGTGTTACATATGACAAGGAGAGATTGTATGTTGTGGAAAGAATGCCAGTAGTCCACATGTTAGTGAGGCAGAAAGAAAAGACAGCTACCTGGGTCAGAGGAGTGCAACTTGACAA
>JAYMFT010389430.1:0-19820 GCA_038088735.1 Panulirus argus | reverse complement strand
AGGATAGAGTATGTATCTATATCTATCTATCTATCTCTATATCTAATTGTGTATGTATATATATATATATATATATATATATATATATATATATATATATATATATATATATGCGTTAATGGGATGGACTTTATTCGGGCCTCAGGTGCCCATGCCGTCTCAGCTAACATAAAAGAAAAGTTACACAGCACAGATTAGCTAAAATAAAGTCAATGCTACGAAGGCTGAAATATGACCATGAATCCCAAAAAGCACAAAATTATGCAAATTTGACGAACTCTGACCTCTTAAAGAAATGACCTCGTTAGGCCCCAATGGTCTGCTGCTGTTTGACTTCATTTGAATCAGCCTAACAAGAAAGCAGAAGGTAGACTCAACAAAGATACTCAGACATATCAAAGATACCAGACGTCTCCACACTACAAAGGCCCGCCTTTAACCACGATAACTGTCAGGTCACAAATGTGATAAACCCTATATAGCATGTGGTATGTAAAAAAGGACACCCTTGTGCCAATTGCATATACACTGGCTGAAACACAGTACTGGCCAATCAGAAAGGTGTCTTTTAAGTGAAATTTTACTCCTGTAGAGTAGCAAAAATGGCTCAAGTCACAACTTTCTCCTATGCATTGTGTGGTGGCTTGTGGGAAGGCACCTGTATCCTGTTGTGCGTCTCATATAACTGAGGTTAAGGAAGAACTACTAAAAATATTTTCTTGGATTGTTCGACCTCTGACCCCCTCAAATTAAATCAGATCCAAAATATATATGCAGAGGAATTATAAGAATGGAGTGTTAGAGTACTGAACCCAGGTCCACGACTACCACTGTCAATGTCAATCTGCCCCAGAACTGAAGGAGTGGAGCCAAGTTGTTGATTGTTAGGAGGGAAAAATAAAGTAACGGTGATAACACTGTTTCCTTCCCAATGGATGGAGATAATAATGATGATAGCATTAATAATGATGATAATAACGATAATACCACTACTACTAATAATAATACTTTTACTACTATTCTTACTATGAATTATACAAATAGTAATATATTAGCAGCAAATATCAATATAACAATAATTTTTCTCACTGGTCATCGAGACAATACATAAATCTATAAATCTTGCATAACTATATGGGAGTAAAGCTGCATGACTTTCCATATTCGAGATAATTCATCATCGTAAGGGAAGGACTCTAGCTGGGCCATTTCTTACCAACAGGAACAATATTTCAAAATTTATCTTCTTGAAAGGATGGGGTTGTAATATTAAGCTGATACTAAAAAGGGAAGAGATTGTCCTGATTTGATCTAATGATATAATCTATCCCTTTCATTTAACACTCGTGTCCAGTCTATCTAAACTGAAATGCAAGACGCTTTAAACGTATGATATGCAAATAGATAACCTGAAATCCTTTGCTTGATATCAACATTTTTAATGACAGTGTAGTACAGAACAAAGGCCCGTCATGTACAGTTGTCTTCACCCTACCTGTCGAATATTCCTGTCTGAGATGTCTGTCAGTTACTGGTCTAAAAATGGCAATAGTAACGCTGTCTATTTTCCAAGTGATTAACTCAACCTGATATTTTTCATAATGCATATATATTATATGATACTCTCAACCTACGACAGGAAGTCATGCTAATAATATGCTATTGTTAGGAATTGAATTATAAGAAAATCAAAACATTTGGAAATGAAATTACTAACAACATACAGAGAAAAAGGTTAAGAGAACAATAATGATAATAGTAATGATAATAATACTAATAATAGATGTCCCCCCCCAAGGATTTCATCGTGATTTCCTTCTTCTTAACTTTCCAGACGTCGCAAAACCTCCTCCTGTTTAAAATCGACTTATTTCCTCTCCCCCAAGACCCCAAGATAGAGCGAGTGTGGATGATACAGATCACATCAGTACATCTCACCAGGACCTAAGGAGTCAGCAGGATAATATGACAACTACCTTCTTTATCGATCTATTTGTACCTACATTTATGAGATTGTTACGCCGTCGCCCTGTCTATCTATCTGCACTCATAAGGTGTATACGCATGTCCCATTCACTAAGGCCAAGAACCGCGGCATGCGAGTGCACGCTGCTTCACGTAGATTTCGTGTGGGGACCAGGCACACGAGGATGAACCACTATGACTCCTCCTCCTCCTCCTCCTCCTTTCTTCGAACGGCGGAGCTGTGGAATCCTCAGCTTTTGTGTACCTCTCCTCCTCTAACCTTGTCGCCTTTAAGAGTCAGCTCTACACACACCTGAGGGGTTCATATTAATCTCTTAGGCATTCTTTCTTTGCATCCTCTTTATTCTCGTTTCCTTTCGAGATGACCACGATTGGTGCATGTTATTGTTCTTATTGTCCCCGCTACTTAATATTCATCCGTCCGTCTGTCAGTCTCATTTTACACACACACACACACACACACACACAAACACACATATACATATCAATGATGATAATGATAATAATGATAATAAAGGCAAATGGTTTAGACGTGTCATTATATATAACAGAAACACTGCCGTGAGAAGAGAGTTCGAATCTCAGGCATGAAAAAAACAAACAAGCGCACAAACACACAGGGAAGAGATGCATGTGCAGAGAAGAGGAGCAAAAACAAAAAACAAAAAAGAAAGAAAATAGGTTGATGGAGGAGGGTGTTATGAAGCATCTTACCAGAGAACGTAGGTGAGTGTGTCTGGAGTGGAAAAAGGGAGGCGAAACTCTATGGTAAAAGGGAGCGATAAAAATGGTGGCAAAGCGCGTATGGAAGGAGAAAAGGCGTATGAAATGTGTCAGAAGAGATGCCTGGAAAGTGACGAGCAGGCAACCCCCAGAGGAGAGGCGGCCGCTGGCCATGCATGTAGGTCTGGATTTATTATGATGCACAAGAAGACTTATTTACCAAAGGGCTCTGGCCAAGGAAAATGGCCGCAGCATGGAGCGTTCTGGAATATGGCCGGGCACAGAGAGTTCTGGAATATGGCCGGGCATGAAGACTTCTAGAGAAATGCCGGGCGTGGGGGTTCTGGAATATGGCCGGGCATGGAGGGTTCTGGAATAAAACCGGGCATGGTGAATTCTGGAATACGCTTACATCATGGAGAATTCCGGAATATGGCCAGATACGGAGAGTTCTGGAGTATTGCCTGGCATGGAAAGTTCTGGAATATGGCCAGATAAGGAGGGCTACTGAGTATGACTGAGATGAAGAGGCCAGGAATAGGGCCAGGGAGGGTTCTGGAATATGGTCGGGCATGGAAGGTGCTGTTGTACGCTATGCAAGGAGAGTCCTGGAATATGGTTGGGCATGGAAATTACTGGAATATGTCCGAACATGGAGAGGTCTGGAATATGGCCGGACATGCAAAGTACTAGAATATGGCAGGGCATGGAGAGTTCTGGAAAATGGCTGAGTATGGAGAGTTCTGGAATACAGTCGGATATGGAGAGTTCTGGAATATGACTAGGGTTGAAGAGTTCTGGAATATTAGTAGGCATGTAAAGTTTTGGAATAAGGACAACAAGGAGAGCTTTGGAATATGGCAACAGGACAGAGAAGTTCTGGAATATGGTTGCAACATGGAGGGTTCTGGAATATGGTCTGAGCATGGTTAAGTTCTGGAATATGGCCGTTCATGGTGAGTTCTGGAATATGGCTGCTGTATGAAGGTCTGGAGTATGACAGCATGGAGAATTCTGGAATATTGCCGGACGCTGTGAGTTCTAGAATATAGCCGAACATTGTAAGTCCTAGAATAAGGCCAGGCATGTTAAGTTCTGGAATATGGCTGGACATAGAAAGTTCTGGAATATGACCGGGCCTGGTAAGGTCTGGAATATGGCCAAGCATATTAAGGTTTGGAGTATGGCCGGGCATGGAGAATTCTGGAATACAGCAAGGCATGGTAAGTTCTGGAATACGGCCGAGCATAGAGTTCTGGAATATGGCTGAGCATGGGGATCTCGAATATGGCCGGGCATGGTGATTCTGGAAAACGCCTTAGCACACAGAATTCTTGAATATGGCCGGACATGATAAGCTCTAGAATTTGGTCGACCATGGAATTCTGGAATATGGCTGGGTGTGGTGAGTTCTGGAATACGGTCTGGCGTGGAGAGTTCTGGAATGTGGCCAGGCATGAAGCTCTGTAATATGGCTGTTCAAGGAGAGTTCTAGAAAGTGGCTGTTCATGGACAGCTCTGGAATATGGCCAGCACGGAGAAATCTGGAATATAGCCGGGCTTGGTAAGTTCTGGAATATGGCCGGGTATGGTAAGTTCTGGAATATGGCCTGACATGAAGAATTCTAGAATATGGCTGGGCGTGTTGAGTTCTAGAATACGGTGGTGCGCAAAGTTCTAGAATACGGTATAACAGAGTTCGAGAATATGGCCGAATAAGTAAAGTTCTGGAATACGGCGGAACATGGAAAACTTTCGAATACAGAAAGCAGGGGGAACAAGTTCTGGAATTTGGCGGAAGATCTATATCTAGAAAACATTGGATCACAGAGTTCTGCAGCATGCCGGAGCGTAAAGAAGTCTGGAATACATTAAGTGCCAGAATTTCGTAATATGACGGAGCAAGGAAACTTCAAGAGTCAGTAAGCTGAGTTCTGGAATGCGTCGAAGCATGAAGGGAACGAGACGAAAGACTTCGAGTTCTGCAATTCGACTTCCATAAAAAACTCCAAATCTTACGAGAACGCGAATTGTGGGAGAGACTGGTTAAAAGCTTAGCGCTGCAATGAGGCCTACACTTGCAGCTCTCGGACAAGTGATATATCAAGAGTCTAGAATAAAGACCATGTGTTTTGGACGTGGTGACCTGGCCTTTGACTCAATCCTTTATTTGGAGAATGGCGGAATATGCAGAGTTCTGGAATAAGTAGAATAGCGAGGGGGAGCTTTGAAACACGGTGGTACATGGAAAGCTCTGGAATATGCGCTATGAGGGAAGCCCTGGAACCTACAACAAGCGCTGGATAGTGACGAAAGTGACGGGTAACTTTGTGAGAAAGTTTGGTGGTTGAGACAGTATGTCGTGAGAGGGATAGTGGTGAGGGACAGTGTGGTTAGAGTGAGGAAGAGTGAAGTGGAAGAGGGATAGACTGGGTAGTGAAGGATAGTGTGATGAAAAAGGGGTAGAATGGTTAGTCAAGGATTGTGTAGTGTGAGAAGGGACAGATTGGTTAGTGAAGGATACTCGTAATGTAGGGAAGGATATAAATTGGTTTGGTGAAGAATGTTGTAGTGAGAAGGGATAGACTAGTTGGTGAAGGATAGTATTTTGAATATGGGATAGAGCAGTTGCCGAAAGCGTGGTCAGTGAATGATCATGTGGTAAGAAAGGGACTGAATGGCTAGTGCAGGACAGTGAGTTGAGAAATGGTCAGAATGATTAGTGAAGGATGGTAAGGTGAAGAGAAAGTAACAGAGTGGTTAGTGAAGGATGGTGTGGTGAGGAAGGGGATAGTGTGCCTTGTGTAGAATAGAGTGGTGAGAAAGAGTTAGATTGAAGAGCAGTGCGCTGAAAGGTGAGACAGTGAAATGAGAGTGAAGGATAGTGACGTGCCTTATGGACAGGGTTTGGTGGGGGAGATTCAATAATACAGTGGTGAGAGGTTGGGAGAGTTCGGTGAGGATGGACAGGAAAGTGAGAGTGAAAGATGAAATGAAAAGAAAAGAGGAAACGCGTATTGCCACTGTGGGATACTGTGAGACGGCGATAGTGAAGGTGAATATGAAAGATACTAAGGTGAAAGTGAGGGTTAGGGTGGAGAAGGTGAGAGAAAATGCGTGAAATAATGGTTATTTATAGTCAGTTTGAAGCAATATGGTGAGTGTGAGTGAATGTGGTTCGTGCGTGAGGGTGTATGATGAGTGAGGGAATACGATGAATGAAGGAATGTTGTGAGTGTGTTATGCATGAGAAAAGATGATGGGTGTGTCAATGAATGTGGTATGTGTGCATGTGTCAGGATATGTGCTATGCTTGAAAGAGTGTGGTATATGGGAGAGGGTGTGTGATGAGTGTGAGGGTGTGTTATGAGTATGTGAAGAAGTGTGGTGAGTGTGTAAAGGAATATGGTGAGTATATGAGGTTATGTGGTCGGTCCGTGAAGGTGTGTGATAAGTCTGAGAGAATGTGGTGAAAATGAGAGAATGTGACGAATGTGTAATGGTTAGTGGCGAGTGTGCGCGAGAAAATGACGAATATGTGAGGTAACGTAGTCAGTGTGTGGTGTGTGGGGTGAGTGAGTGTGTGTGGGTGCATGTTGGAGTGTGATGAGTATGTGAAGGTCTGTGGTGAGAGAGAGGGATGCAAAGATTATGGAGAAAATTCAATACATATAACGAAAGCAAGCTTACTGTCCTCATCAGAGGATACGCAACTACTGAGGCGAAGACTGGAAGAAAGCAACCAAATAACCGACAACCTTACCATCAATTTCCAGCGGCCGACAGTGGCTGCTGGCAGACGACGGAGTTCCAGCGTCTATCAATTTTAAGAGGGTGAACAAGACCCCGGCGACAGACGGATCCCCAACGTCTGTCAATTTCAAGAAGCCATCGGGAACTCTCGTTACAGAACCGAAGTGTCTATGAATTACCACAAGCTTACAAGGGCTCTGACGGTAAACAGAACACAGCAATCCCCCTCCCCCCCCTCCGCCCAAGCGTCTACCAACAACCTCACTACCAACTTCCAGTACCTACCAGGGAGCCAGGCGGTAGACACAGGCCTAACATCTGCCACCACCCTCACCATCAGCTTGCAGCGGCTACCAGGGGACAAGAGGGTAAACAGAACCCCACAGCCTACCGACAACCTCACATCAAAACCTCCAGGAGTCACCCTGGTGGTAGAGAGAACCCCATCGTCTACCAACAACCTCACCATCATCTCCCAGCGGCTAGGAGGGAGCCTGGCGGTAGACAGAACCCCAACGTATATCAATCATTATAGCAAACTGAGCGCCTCACAAGCGTTTAGATATTCAGGGGAGAATGCTGACGACAACTGTATCCCAATCATGTGTGTCTTCCCAGCGTCGCCATTTGCTCCAGGACGAACGCTGCTGCCATCCGTAGTCGACGTCTGTAATTCGGGGAGTATGCTAATAAAATGTCTTCACTAGCCTGCATATAATTTTCAAGACGAATGCTTTGCCGGCGGATGGGTAAGGAACAAGTTACCCAGTTGATTATAAGTGAGGCTGATGCAGTTGCTGCATGGAGAGTGGAGGGGAGGGGAGGGGAGGGGACGGACGAGGAAGAGGAGGGAGGAGAGAGGAAGGAAGAGAGGGGAAGAAGAGGAGTGAGGCTGAGGGAGTACCCTCAGAAGGATTGAGGGGATGAAGAGAAGAGACAGGGGGCAGAGGGGTATAAAGGACTGAGAGATACAAGATATACAGGGTGCAGGATAGAGAGATGGCCGTATGTACAGGGAGGGATGGGAAAGACAGGGGAGGAGGGGAAGTACCGGAAGAGGCGTAGGTGCAGAGGAGCGACAGATACAGCGAGAGAGAGAGAGAGAGATCGTGGATACAGGAAGGGGGTGGGAGACTTAGAAATGGTTGGGGGAAAGCGAGGAAAGACAGGGGAGGCAGAGTCAAAGGCGAGAGTCATATGAAGGATGGCGATGCATGGAGCCAGAATATACAGGCAGAGGTGGGAGTCATTGGGAGAGGAATGGAGATACAGGATCCTACTGGTAGGGCACGGACGGAGGGCTAAGGTTACAGGAGACGCATGAAGAGAGGGAAATATATTGCAAGAGCACAAGGTGAGAGAGAGAGAGATAGAGAGAGAGAGAGAGAGACCGTCTGGGACAGGAGACTGAGCAACACATCCCGTAGTGAAATATTCGGCAGGTTACCCCACCTCCCTGGCATATTTCCCTGGTGCCGTTTAAAATTTGATAGCTGCTAAAGCACAACAAAAGTATGCACACCCGCAGGAATTTGTGGCTTTGTTCACCCGCACAGACACACGCGCGCCCACAAATTTGTTTATATTTCAAAAACAAATTTAGGAGCGGGAGACGCGGCCGACGCGATGTAAGGCATGTTTTGCCGCCCTTTTTTTGTCGCTTGCCGATTAACACAGAGGACCCGTGGGGGAGGAAGAGGGGAGAAGATAAGTGTCGGTACGTAGGGGTTTCCCAGATCGTTGTGTGAGCATACGACACGGCAAAGTGCTCTACTGCATATCTCTCCCCCTTACTGCGTTTCATACTGTTGTGCAGAGGTTCTGTGTATAGTGAAGCTGAACCTTCCTAACTGGCGGTCAAGTGTGACACTTGTTCATTACAGAAGACTGGAAGATGTGACCTGGGCCAAGAGAGTTATGTGTAGATGACCTGGACCAGGGCAGTTAAGTGTAGGTGACCTGGACCAGGGCAGTTAAGCGTAGGTGACCTGGACCAGGGCAATTAAGTGTAGGTGACCTGGATCAGGGAAGTAACGAGAAGGTAACTGAGGCAAGGAGAGTTGATGGATAAAGGATTGACCGGCAGAGCATGAGGGTGGGTATTGCCTCTAACACCTGCATCACTAGTGGACATGACACTCAACACCTCTCGAGTCCTGTGATCGCTTCCTTGTCCGACGCATCTACGCCAGTGATGGTGCCAAGTATCGATCCCTTCTTCTACAGCTAACCATCCTTTCTTATACCTCTAAAGCTCCAGTCTCGGACAAAACTCCCTATCGAGGGCAGACCAGGGGAAAAAAAAAGGAGAGAAAGGGAAATGTAATAAAAATTTTGAGGAAGTGGGAACCTTCCTTTTCCAGATGGGCAGGGAGGACAGACGTTCACAATGGCCCATTCTTCAGTTGCTAACGGCGGCGCAGTAACCAGGTGGCGCGGCAGCTTGGCGGGCAATACTTGGACTAACTACCATTGAAGGCACATGAGAAGCCAGTTCTCAAGAGCAAAACTTGAGTAATGTCTACAGAAGAGGGAAAATTAGATTGGAAGAGTTGATAAATACGACTAATCTGGATTCGCGTCTCTGTCGGGTATGTATCAAAAGCTTGAACCTTCCCGAGTTATAGGAGCAGTACACCCTACAACGACGAATTAGTCTTTTTTATCATCGGAACAACTGTGCAAGAGAGAAAAAAGTCTTTAGGCATATGAACAGACGTCTCTATTTCTAAGAGGCTGTATGTGGAATGTGGAGACTTCAAGATATCTTATAGATGTTACAGTGATACTATGCATGTTTCATACATTTTGGGGCTATCAAAGAAGATGGGAAAACGTAGGAAATTTTAGAAAGGAGAACTAGAAAAAGAGAGTTTTTTTGAGGCGTCAACTAGGTTGCGTCCACCCCTCTTCGAAATCCTGTCTAAGTCTGGGTCTGTAGCAGTAGTTGTAACGAGTGACAACGTCTGAGCGGTAGAGTGACTGGTAACACCAATGGAATGCCATGGTAAAGCTTGTCTGAAAATTTTTTGTTAGTGTTAAAGTTGACTCCCGTGATGGTCATGCTTATGTGTTCATGATCACTGGCATGCCAAAATTAACAGTCATGACGGTCAAGCTTATGTCTTGAATGATAACTGAAATGTTAAGGTTAACTACCACTATCAAAAGACGTTTCAAATGTCTTAATGATCACTGACATGTCAAAGCTAACTGAAATCATTACCATAAGTTTCAAGGGCGGTTGGGATATAAGAGGAACAACCATTTGCAGAGGAGACTTAACTCTAAAATACTCTCCTAAGGTCTGTAAGACCCAACGCTTCTCGATGTTCCTTTGTTTTACGGTGTTTCCATCAGTGTTTTATGGTTGTTTGGTTCCGAGAGACCGATGGATATTAACTGATAACTTATAAATGAAAAATGACCTACAGATCATGGTTATACAGGGAAGCTCTCCGTCTGTCAGCAGGAAGCCAGTGGTCTTGGGAATGGACACCTCTGATATTAAGTTCTTATAGTCAACAGTTTTTGTGATATGTTGATAAGAGCGACTTTTTTCATATCAATTCTTAAGGATTTTTTTGCTTCTTTACAATAACCACTTCCATATATATCTTTTTTATTTTGTATTCTAATACGGTAAAGTAAACCTAAAAGTTCTGGGGTTAACGATCTTTGCAGTCCTGCATCATTGTTTTAGTTCTAATAAAGTTTCCCTCCAACCTCCTCTCTCGGCCATGATCGTTATGCACAGCTAGGCTCTTGAAGCCAGCCATCCACCAAGTTCCAAAGGATATCACACAATGAATTTCCAGTGGAAACAAAATTCTAGCAAACACAAGGTCAAGTTAGAGAAGACAAGATCCGAAATTTTCCACTGTGTTGTAATGAGTTTACTATGATTAGAATTTTCATTTTCCTTAATTCGAAGGATCCAGTCACGGAAAAAAGATTCTCAGAGGTCTAAAGAGGTAAAGAAGTAGAGAGAGAAGGAGAAGAAGCTCTTGGTCTACGAGTTCTGGAGAAGCGGACGACCCGCCTTTTAAGGATCATTTGGTCGTGGCTGTTGGGGAAAAGATGAGGAGGTACAGACTTCAAAAGCTTAGCGGTATAAGGAGAGAGACAGACACAACAACGGCACACGAGAAACAGGTTCTTGGGTGCAGAAACCGAAGTAGTATCTATAAAAGGGGGAATGAGAACCAACAGTGAGGTGTACTGGAAGCTAGTCAAATTATTAGTTCAGATTTTCTGAACTGATTATTTGAACTACTTTAGGTTCGACTCTGTCAAGAACGTAGAGCTAAAATTCGTCCTATATGTGAGAACAATACTTTTGTATAATCGCAGCAACTGTTCAAAAGATTCCTATTTTCTTAACGGCAGACTTAGCGTTTTGTGTAATGTGGGGTTTCCACGACAGATTAGATGGTACGGTGATACCAAGTATGTTCATTGTGCTGAACACTAGAATTACAAGGCCATCAAGGGGAAATAGAAAATGAGTGAGGAGTTTTAGCGAGAAAAATATAAAGAAACTGGGCTTCGGGTCATGTCTGCCCTACTTGGATATCCTGCCGAAAATCTGAGTTGAACGAGTCAGTTGTGACATGACGGAACGCAGATCGAGCGAGATAAGATGAAAAAAGATTTAAAAGAAGTGGAGGAATGCAGCAGTGTTGAACCGTCAGAGTGTGAGTGCATTTGGTAATATAGAGACGAAAAGGAGGAAAAACCATAGAAGCCTGGACAGAACCGTGAGGAACACAGGTATTGACAGGAAAAGAAGGAACGTTTGATCCATCAACAACAATATGGGAAATAAGCCAGCCAGACAGGAGCCTAGATACAACATGACTAATTGAGGGAGGAAAGCCAAAAAGAAGGAAGCTTGGAGATAAGACCGACCCCCCCATTGCTAAACCTTGTCAAATTTCAATCCATCAAGGACCACTAGGATTCTCCAAAGTCTGCGAGAGAGAGGATAATTGGAAAATAGTAACAGAGGACTGTCAGGATATCATCTCCAATCCATCTCAACTTGCGAGAACAGTGTGGATAAAGACAACACCGAACTAAATGTCTAAAACACTCATATATTCACTGAATAGATGTTGCAGTTTTTTGTGTATTTCCTTTAAAAATCAAATTTCTATTACTCCTTTGGGTGGCCCAAAATGTTAACAAAATGAATTAATTTGAACGTTTACAGTTTCCAACCATCTCTGTTGCTAGTACCTACGTACGTTGCGAAATCCAACGCTCAATCAATACCTTGTCGAAACCATGCTGCATTTTGATCTGATTTATTGGTAATGACTTTATGGACCTCCTGCTGATAATCATGTACGAAGGAAAATAACACACTGACGTACCAAGATCTTAATTTCAATTTCTGATTAAAAACCTCAGTGAATTACAATGGAATATCTCTCTCTCCTCCCCCATTAAACATGGTGAAATAACTCATGTCTTCAACCCACCCCTCCCACCGTCCTCTCCCATATCACATGACTTGAGCCAACTGGTGCATACGGCTTTGTGTACGTAAGACCAGGGAACGACGTCACAGCCCGGGAGCCTCTTCAGTATTGCTGCGGTTGGACGTGATCTATACAGTATGTATGTATGTGTGTGTGTGTGTGTGTGTGTGTGTGTGTGTGTGTGTAACATATACCATAGTCGTCCAAAATGTACCGGCAAATTTGGACCCAAGGTGTCTGAGATCACAGTTTTGCAAATACGTATAGTTCTGGCACTAGCTACTGCCATAGTTTTAGGTTACAGTATGATGATGAAAAAAATGTAGAAATCTAAATATCTTTAAACCATATTATAAGTCCTAATTTATGAAGAGGACTCATTTTCTTTAATAATATTACATATAGTCTTAGATAATGAAAAAGCCTAACCTTGCTACAACATAGCATCTACTTCGACGTCAAAGACACGTAACATCTTTAAATCCAAACTGACGTAGGTCCGGGTCACGAAAGCGAGGGACCTTTTAGAAAAAAAAAACACATAAAAACGGGTCACGTTCCCGAACGTCACCTAAACGAGAGGCGGACAAACAATGATTAGATTAATGGCCCAATTGAAGTGTATTAAGGTGATTCATGGTGATATTTGAGACGGAAGGTAATTACAAACACATATATCACCAGAATGTGTCGCAGCTCGACCGGGCTGGGCCAACACGTCGGCCAAATGAAGCACCACTGCTTCGCTTGCACTAACTCCACTCGGCATAATTTTTCCCTCGCTTCTTTTCTAAACTTTCTTTGCTCTCACAGGCGGGAAGTGTTACGATTTAGCGGAGGAGCGTGTGATCCGATGTTACATTTTTCCTTCTTACTTTTTTTTTTTCTCTGCAGGGTGACTGATGGAGTCGTATTGATGACGGATCATTCTAATGGCTCTCTCTGCTGCACTGGGCTTTTAAAGCGAGCTCGTTCCCACACAAGCAGGGTCGTTGGCTAATTGCTCTCGGGTCACCCGTGTTGTTTCACTCTCATGTAAGAGTTTGTGTGTGTGTGTGTGTGTGTGTGTGTGTGTGTGTGTGTGTGTGTGTGCGTTTCCTCTATCCTCCACTTCTCACGGTCATCAATCACGCATGAATTGATCCATTCCCAACTTTGGCTGGTCTATACATTACTCGAATTGCTGTATATATCTCGACACTTACTGAGCTGTCACCCACACACCCACACACATACACACACACACACACACACCCACACACACACACACACACACACACACACACAAGCACACGCACACACACACACACTTAAAGCTCCACCACCAGTGAGATGGACCGGGGAGTTGGTATTGGAGTGGACTGAAATATCTAGAGAAAACTTAAATTTGATAATAAGGCCCACGCTCGGGAAGAAATTTCAACATATGTGCTCAAGATGTGTGCAGATACACTTGACAACCCGCCTGAAGCAGTTGTTCGAGATGTCGCTGAAAAACGGTAAAGTGCCTAGAGAGTGGAAGACGGGAAACGTCATGTGTATTTTTAAGAAAAGAAACTGGAAGGCTGGAAGGAGGAAGGAGGCGCTGAAGTACAGACCAGTCTGCCTAACGAGCGTGGTCTTCAAGGTACTGAAAAAGATAATCTGAAAGTAAATGGTTGACTTCTCGCACAGGAGAAACTACCAGGTGAGAGACATCACGGTTTTAAGCAAAGAGGGTCATGCGTAACGAACCTCTTACATTTCTACGGAAAGGATGAGCTTTGTTGTAAACAAAAGAGAAGGATAGATGGATTCTCTGTACCTGGACTGCCAGAAAGCATGTGACACTGTGTCACGTATGAGGCTGGTAAAGAAGTTAGGCCGTATGAGAGGAACAAGGTGGAGGTTACCTCGATGGATAGATTATCTAGGTGAAAGAGAGCAAGGGTCACGTGTCAGGGGAAACTCCTCGATAAAGGTGGAAGTCACCAGCAGCGTGCCGCAGGGTTCGGTCCTGGGACAACTGCTCTTGATCTACAAGAGTTGCTTGAAGGTATGAACTCCTACTTAAACATGTTTGCTGATGATGCCGAGATCATGAGGGAAGTAAAGAGTGAGGAATATTGCTTCAGCTAAAAAAGGAATCCTAGCCATATTGCAAAGTTGGTCAGATGTATGGCTGATGAAATTCAACCCGAGTGCGTTTAAACTAAAAGACCTCAGTATGAATATCATCTAGCAGGAAGTAAGCTGCTGGAATCTGTGTGTGAGAAAGGGAACAGGAAGCTGACATCGTCCCACATTAGAACTGTAAAGGCGACTGACTAACTGTCTGCTGGCAAATATCAAAAGAGCATTCAAGTATATGGAGAAGGATGTATTCAGCAAGCAGTTCACATCATACATTAAGCTTCTCAGTTATAGTTAGAGCACTTAAAGAAATACAGAGACCCAGTACAGAAGGCGCAGAGGTAGGCAATAAGAAAGAAAAATGAGAACCGATTTACAAGGAAAAGCTAGAGGCCTTAGATTTGCCCACCATGGAAGAGAGAAGAATGAGGGGTGACCTGATCATAAACTTTTAAATTTTCAAACCTGACGTATAACGAAGACAATGAACAGTCCTTCGAAAGCTGTAAGGACGGAGCAACCAGAGGACATAACATGAAATTAAGCAAGATACTTACATCAAATGTTGTAAAGAAGTACTTTTTAACAGAATAAGAGTGTTGGATGAATGGAAGACACTGAAGTAGGAACTAGTAATTGCCGCAAGCATACAAAAAGTAGGGAATGTTCAAGAGGTGGAGCTCCATGCGAGTAAAACTCCCTCCCCAGACAGTACAAATGAGTAATTACACACACACACACACACACACACACTTTACCCCCATCCACGTACTTTACCTCGAGTCAGACCGGTTCCCTTCCTCCCCACACGCTACCTCACCCACCAACTACACACGACAATAAAGAGCACCACACAGCACCAGGGGATAAAGGGAACGTCTAATACTCTAGAAGCAAATGAGGTAGGTCGTCCTAGGCATTAAAATGGACGCCCACGACCAAACTCTGGACATATCTGCACTACACCCGCCACGCGCTTCCCTGAAAAGGTATTTATATCTCTTGTGTTACAGGAAGTTATCACATTTACGTGTATATATATATAAAATATATATATATATATATATATATATATATATATATATATATATATATAGTTTGATTAAGGCCAATGCATATTAAGCATTCATTTATATCTGTCGACACATACATCGACAAATAGAACACATTGATAAATATGCATTGGTCTTCAACAGACATGGTGCTAAAGAAATTATTCTACCTTCTTGTGTATATATATATATATATATATATATGGTGTTTCGGTGCATCACACATGACAACTCGAGTATGGATGTGAGCGGATGTGGCCTTTCTTCGTCTGTTTCCTGACGCTATCTCGCTGACACAGGGGGCGGCGATCGTGTGTGGGGGAGAAGGAAAGAATGTATTCGTATTTTTTTTTTTATTTTCTTGCATGCATCTATGCTGTTTCCTGTGGGGCGGGGTGGCGTCGAGAATGGATGATGGCGAACAAGTATGAATATGTATATGTGTATGTATGTGTATGTATATGTACGTGTATGTGCATACATATGAATATACATAGATGAACATATATATATATATATATATATATATATATATATATATATATATATAATGATGCCACACCTCAAGTTTACATGTATGTATTTAATTCACGCCACTACCTTCCCTCTCTCACTCTGTTTGACGATGTAGTAAACGAAAGTATTACTGTTCTTATTTTCTTTTTCCAGTTTGGTGAATGTGGATTTTTTCTTCACGGCTTGGTGCACGGCCTTGAAATTGGGGCATGAAACTTGATGCATGAATATCCATCCACAGGCATCACTCTGATCGCATGATATATCAGTCTAAAGGCATAAAGGAGTTAATATTAAAGATAATTTACTGTATTATACCTGAAAATAAGGGAGAAAGAATACTGCTCACATAGCTCCAGTATGCTGTAGAAGGCATCTGAGAGGAGCGGGAGTTGGGGGGGGGGGGTGGCTAGAAAATCCCTCCCTCCTTTATTGCTATTTTTTTTCAAAGATGAAACAAAGGAAATAAGGTAGGAAATAGCTAACAAGTATGAAGAATAAATAAAAAAAAACAATACTTCTTGTTTTTGTTATATGTATAATCATCATTTGTGGTTGTGATATTTAAATACATATATATCTTTACCAAAAAAAGCCAGCTTTGGGACCCGTCTTTAAGAAAAAAAGATAGCACTGATTATTATATCATTGTTCGAGGAAAAATATAGATATATCATTTCTATTCAATCTAAAAAAAAAAATCTTTTATTCTTAATTTCGGATATGGAATCATAGGTGTTATCATAAGAAACATAACTGTTAGGTTCTACTAAAAGATTATCTCTTCTTTTATAAAAGTGTTGAACTGAGTATGTCTTTTACATGTATATATCCCTGGGGATAGGGGAGAAAGAAAACTTTCCACGTATTCCACCGCGTGTCGTAGAACGCGACTAAAGGGGGCGAGAGTGGGGGGCTGGAAACCCTTCCCTTCTTGTATTTCAATTTCTAAAAGGGGAAAAAGAAGAAGGAGTCAAGCGCGGAGTGCTCATCCTCCTCGATGGCTCAGATTGGGGGTGTCTGAATGTCTGTGGATGTAATCAAGATGAGAAGAAAGGAGAGATAGGTAATATGCTTGAGGAAAGAAACCTGGATGTTCTGGCTCTGAGGAAACGAAGCTCAATGGTAAAGGGGAAGAATGGTTTGGAAACGTGTTGGGAATGAATCAGAGGTTGGTGAAAGGACAAGAGCTAAAGAAATATACGTATGTGAGAAGGAGAGATGGTCAACGGGCATTGTTTGATTATGTGTTAACTGAAAGGCGTGTAAAAGAGAGATTTTTGGATGTAGATGTGCTGAGAGGGGCAGCTGGTGGGATCTCTGATCACTGTCTTGTGGAAGCGAAGGTGAAGATTTGTAGAGGTTTTCAAAAAAGAAGAGAGAATGTCGGGGGGAAGAGAGTGGTGAGAGTAAGCGAGTTTCGAAAGGAGAATTGTGTGAAGAAGTATCAGGAGAGATTGAGTGTAGAATGGCAAAATGTGAGAGCAAGTGAAGTGAGAGGAGTGGGTGAGGAATGGGATGTATTTAGGGAAGCAGTGATGGCATGTGCAAAAGATGCGTGTGGCATGAGAAAGGGCAGATTAGGAAGGGTAGTGAGTGTTGGGATGAAGAAGTAAAGTTGTTAGTTAAAGAGAAAAAAGAGGCGTTTGGACGATACTTACAAGGAAGGAATGCAAATGACTGGGAGACGTATAAGAGAAAGCGGATGGAGATTATCAGGAAGGTGCAAAGGATGCAAAAGAGGGCAGATGAGAGTTGGGGTGAGAGAGTATCGTTAAACTTTAGGGAGGATAAAAAGATGTTTTGGAAGGAGATAGATAACGTGCGTAAGACAAGAGAACAAATGGGAACATCGTTGAAGGAGGCAAGGGGGGAAATGATAACAGGTAGTGATGGAGTGTGGAGATGGAGCAAGTATTTTAAAGGATTGTTGAATGTCTTTGATGATAGAGTGGCAGATGTAGGGTGTATTGGTCGGGATGGTGTGCAGAGTGAGAGAGTCAGGGAGAGTGGTTTGATGGAGAGAAAGGTAATGAAAGCCTTGCGGAAGATGAAATCCGGCAAGGCGGCGGGATTGAATGATATTGCAGTTGACTTTATTAAGAAAGGGGGTGACTGTGTCGTTGATTGGTTGGTAAGAATATTCAATGTATGCATGGGTTATGGTGAAGTGCCTGATGATTGGAGAAATGCATGTATAGTGCCATTGTACAAAGGCAAAGGGGATAAAGGTGAGTGTTCCAACTACAGAGGTATAAGTTTGCTGAGTATTCCTGGAAAACTGTATGGTAGGTTACTGATTGAGAGGATGAAGGCATGTACAGAGCATCAGATTGAGGAGTAGCAGTGTGGTTTTAGAAGAAGTAGAGGATATGTGGATCAGGTGTTTGCTTTGAAGAATGTGTGAGAAATATTTAGAAAAAGAGATGGATTTGTATGTAGCATTTGAGGATCTGGAGAACACATATTATAGGGTTCATAGAGAGGCTTTGCAGAAGGTCTTAAGAATATATGGTATGGGAGGTAAGCTGCTTGAAGCAGTGAGAAGTTTTAATCAAGGGTGTAAGGCATATGTATATGTAGGAAAAGAGGAGAGTGGTTGGTTCCCAGTGAAGGTCGGTCTGCAGCAGGGGTATGTGATGTCCCCATGGTTGTATAATTTGTTCATGGATAGGGTGGTTAGGGAAGTACATACAAGAGTTTTCGAGAGAGGGATGAGTATGCAGTCCGTTGGGGATGAGAGGGCCTGGGAAGTGAGTCAATTGTTGTTTGCCGATGATCCAGCACTAGTGGCTGATTCAAGTGAGAAAGTGCAGAAGTTGGTGATTGAATTTAGAAAAGTGTGTGAAAGGAGAAAGTTATGAGTAGATGTGAATAAGAGCAAGGCTATTAGGTTCAGTAGGGTTGAGGGACAAGGTAGTTGGGAGAAAAACTGGAGGAAGTGAAGTGTTTTAGATATCTGGGAGTGGACTTGGCAGCAAATGGAACCGTGGAAATGGAAGTGAGTCATAGGATGGGGGAGGGGGCGATGGTTCTTGGAGCGATGAAGAATGTGTGGAAAGAGAAAGAGTTATCTCGGTGAGCAAAAATAGGTGTGTTTGAAGGAGTAGTAGTTCCAACAATATTACACGGTTGTGAGGCATGGGCTATAGATAGAGTTGTATGGAGGAGGGTAGATGTGTTGAAATTGAAATGTTTAAGGACAGTATGTGGTGGAAGGATGGAGTGAAAACGATTTTGAGCGATCGAGGCCAAAACATACTGGAGTGTGAAAGGTTTGCATGGAATAGAGTGAAATGGAATGATATGGTATACTGGTGTCGATGTGCTGTCAGTGAACTGAACCAGGGCATGTAAAATGTCTGGGGTAAACCATGGAAAGGTCTTTGGGGCCTGTATGTGGATAGTGAGCTGTAGTTTCGGTGCATTACACATGACAGCTAGAGATAGAGTGTGAGCAAATGTGCCCTTTTTTCTTCTATTTCATGGCATTACCTCACTGATGCAGGGGATGGCGATGCTATTTCGTATGGGGCAGAGTAGCAATACTATTTCCTGTGAGGCTGGGTGGTGCCAGGAATGGATGGAGGTGATCAAGTATGTATATGTACATGTTTATATGTGTGTATATGCATGTGTATATGTATGTATATATATATTTATATGCTGTTATGTATATGTATGTATTGTGCATATATGTGCATGTATATATATGTGTGTATGTGAGTGAATGCTTCTTTATTCATCTGTTTCCTGGTGCTATCTCGTTGACGCAGGAAACAGCGATGAAGTATAATATACATATACATATATATATTTAATTATTTTATTTGTTATACTTGATCACTGTTTCCCACGTCAACGACTAAGCGCCAGGAAAGAGACAAAGAAAAACCCATCCCCCTGCATACACACATATATACATACATGCAAACATATGCACCATACATATATATATACATATCAACATATATATACATACATACATACACATACACACATGTACATATTTAGACTTGCACGCCCCCATCCACTCCTGATGCCACCCCGCCCCATGGGAAAATAGCACCGCCACCCCCCACGCTGGCGAAGTGCGCCAGGAGACAGATGAAATAGCCACATTCGCTCACACTCAGTCTCTAGCTGTCATGTGTAATGCACTGAAACTACAGCTCCCTTTCCACATCCAGGC
>JAYMFT010389419.1:0-19821 GCA_038088735.1 Panulirus argus | reverse complement strand
CAGTGGATCTCGCCTTACGGAAGCCATACTGGTGATCAGAGAGAAGACTGTGATTTTCGAGGTGTTTAAGGATATGCCACTCGAAAAGAGGTTTAATCTGAAACTAGACCTGGTTCTTAACTCAGAGACATCCCTAAATTTATCCAGAGACCTTACTATAGATGCCTTTGATATTTTCGAAGAGGTATTTCCACCCATTTCAATTTCATCCCTAGTAACTATGGTGCCCTGCAGACGACATACATCTCCCAAGGAACTAATTATTACATTTTTCTGTTAATCATCATTATTTGTATTAAATGTACCATGTTTTCGTCCGTGGAAGTGACAGTAGCATAATTATGTACATCATTATAAACATCTTTATTACTAAGAGCTGTAATTCTGAGGTAATGCGATTTGTTTGGAATTATTATAATCATCCTTATTAGTCTTCTATTTTCACTTCTATCATTAATTCCTTATTAGTCTTCTATTTTCATTTCTATCATTAATTTACCAATAATTTTTATTGCCAATATATAATACAATTATATCAATTATCATTATAGATGAAATGGTTTTAATGAGACACTTGTAAGAAGAGTCTTGCTGCCATATTGTGTTGCGGGCTACCCACATCCAAAGACAAACTCTCTCAAGTCTGTAGACATACTCTTGAGGTAAAGGGTTGAGCGAGAAAATAATCAAAATTCTTTGCACCTGGTGTATGTGTATTGGAAGAAACTTATTTATTGTGTCACCATTTTTCCCCTAATGTTACTTATGTGGTTGGAATTTGTTTGCTTTGTCAAATTACAGTACTTGTAAATAGAAACTGCATTAGGGTTGCCCTCTGCCGGTGGCATTTTAAGGGTGAGGCACTTAAGGCTAAGAAGCAGCGAAGGAATTCATCAGTTCTGGAGGCTTCTGCCATGCCAGCTCCTAAAGGGAGTTCCTGGAGGGAATGGGTGTCAAGCGATAAAGCTTTATAGCATTTGTAGTTTTCTTTATATAGTTCACTTATTTACTGTTGCATAAAATGAACTATTTTACCATGGAATACTTTTTGTTGGAGAGAATGGGTAATTGACAGTTCTGTTTCAAAAGATGTTTTTAGTTGTTGTGTCTAGATTATACAGTACCTATATCAATATTTTAAAGTTCATGGTTTAATTAAATGAATCAATATTTTTAAGTTAGTGGTTTAATTACATGAATCACCACTTACGTAGCAAATGCTATGGCAGTTGTAATATTAAGTTATACTTGGTGACTAAAAGTATGAATTGAACCTGTTATGATCTGATGACCCAAAGTTTGAACTATACCTATTATAACCAGGTAACCCATACTCTAAACCAGACCTGTTGACTCAAGGTTTGAACTAGACCTACCATGATTTGGTGAGTCAACTTAGAGCCAAATGAACATAAAACTAGCTTTAACTATTCAAATCATAAAGAAAAAGATCATGTTAAATATACTTCACTGATATCAAAAAAAATTCACAAATTGTATTTCAATATCCTTCCAAGATATCAGTGTGTTCTGGCTCCTGAAACGTCATGGTGTAAACTTGACAAAAGAAAAATAAAAATCAATTTCTAATTCTACAAAAGATAAACTGTTAGTTTTAAAAACACAATCACTGCAGTTCTGTACACAAAGCATTGTGAAAAATAGGTCTCTGGGATGAATAAAACCACAAGCAATACTACTAAAGTATATTTGATATTGTTAATCATATTGCACAAAAATGCCCTAAATTACATCTATTAATACTGGCGATGTAGTTGATAAGTGGGAGGCAGTAAGTTGCTGGACTCCCATAATGCTGATGTGTGGCTCTACAAGCCACAAGATAGTTATCTGGCCTCCAGTGTCTAGAGTACATCTAGAAGTGGCCATTTCCTTAGTCTAAAGGCTAACCTAAATATCAATACAGCCATCTGGGATTCTACAGTTCATTTCCAAGTTGGTCTTGTTAGCCTTTGCTTAACCTAAAAAAAAAAGCCATGAAAGTGTTGTTTTCAGTCATTAAACACTTGTTACTCATGGCATGTTATGTACCACCTTTCACACAGGCACGCTCATACATACATACATACATACATAAACATTTGCTAATAACCAACATGTCAGTTGGGTTAGGTGAATATAGAAGTAGAACCCTATGCTCTAGGGCCGAAGCGTGGTTATTACAGCCTCTTCCTCGTCCATGACGTCAGGCTTGCTGTTGCCAGGATCTTCAGCCTTGGTGAAAGGAATGTCCAGCTTGAGGGCGATCTGGCCAAGAATGAGGCGGGTCTCCTGACCCAAGTCATGCTGTTGGTTGACCAGGTCAAGTATCATTTGTACAGTCTCCCGGAGAGCAGAGACCTCAGCCCGCAAACTCTCTAGTCCACTGCCCTCACTGTACGAGTACCCATGTGCTGCAACAGGTGAAGATATTACTGAAGACGCTATATGGGGAATATGTTTAGTTATGAAGATAATGTATAAGACAGATAGTTTATATAAAAAATAATATAATGGGAGAACTCTGTGTGGAGAAGCCACTATATGAGTTTCCATTCTTCACTCATCAGTGCCCACAATGCGAAATTCAATCCTCATCAGCCAAAGCATATAGAAAGAGATGACTCAAGAACTGATCAGAACATCATGAAGAGCACTGAGTCATGACTGATTTAGCAAAATGGTGAACATATATGGAAAATTCATTCATTCATCTCTAAACAATGACTCACCTGTCTGGTCTTCCACCCTCTCAAAAGCAAATATAACAAAACTGGAATCCACATTAAATAGTACACTAAGAACAATCACTTGCTACCTAATAAGCACAAACACTCAACATGTATACAATGAAACAAAGATCTTCCTGAAAAAATCCCATGCTAAACATGCTCAGCACTCAATGCTAGATCCCTCCCACCCAAACCACTCTAAAACCAATCCTCAAGCAGAAATAAAAAGTTTACCCCAGCCTCACATTTCAGCAACCACAAACCCCAACAAATATAACACTGACAAAATAATCCATCATGCACTAAACAACAGCCACCTAACCCAGTCTTCAACTCCACCCCACCACAAATTCACCCATCAGAAGCAACATTCCTAAGGCAAACATGAGTCATGCCCTCCCATCAACACTCTGGACATCATCCAGCCCCAAAACACTAGATACACCATTACAGCACATACCCACGATGTAATTACCATAAAGAGGATACCAAGCACCTACTGCTAAATTGCCCAGCGCTCTCAACACATAATGCACACACATTACTACACTGTGGCCTATAAGACTGACCAATGGAAGTGTCTAGTTCCTTGAGTGTTGAAGGAGCCTCATAGACATGAATTTTCATAAACACTAAACCATAGTAATTATGAGAATTCTTTTAAGTTCAGATTTCCTTCCTCAACTGCACTGTAGGTGCTTTAAATGAGTAAAGCAAGTCTGAAGTAGAACTTATATTCTATACATTTAATCTCTTTCCATTCCATTTTAAGCCCCGATACTTGAAAATTTAACTGAAGAGTTTTGCCAATCCTCCGCAAAAGAATACACATTTAAAGTTAACTTACTTTCACTATTTTCATGGTAGGAAAAATGCCTCCTACTTTCTGAACCCCGTTAGCTAAGCATCTCTACTAATGAACAACATTTTACATAATGCTCAAAAGCTCTTGTACTTCATAGGAAAGCAAAGTTACATGATATGAAAGTGAAACTACACAACAGAGAATGATAGGTTATTCAGCTGCAGATGGATGCTATGTTATGCAATGAAAAACTTCTTATGCATGGCACTGACAGTAACCTAGCTATGCTACACATGAGAAAAGCAAGGCTACACAGCAATAATTGCTATGCTGTACAGAAACAGTATAAAGCTACATTACACAATTAGGTACTTACGCAGGACATTAAGAGTAGCCTGGTCATAGGCATAACCAAACTCATTGGTAGCATTGCAGGCATAATTACCCACATCGGTGAGGGTTACACCTGTGATCGTCAGCTTATCACCAAGGATGGTGCGACGGAAATGACCTCCTGAAAGCAAAGCAGACAGGTCAAGGTCCAAGGTCATGTCACAATCATAGCATAAGTGAGGTAAAATCTAATTAGGTAAGGTCGTGCTAAGTTAAGAAACATTAGAGTAGGATGGATTTAGTCTGGTAAGGCAATATCATACAAGGATGAGTTAGATATGGTCAAGCTAGGCTACAAATGGTTAGAAAGGGCAAAATCAGTCTTGACTTAGTTAGTAAAGTCATATTAGGTTAGAAAGGGCAAGGTGGGCAGAATAGGATACACTGGGTTTGGTAAGACAAAATGAGATCAGGTGTGTTAGTCAAGATCATGAAAGGTTATGAAGGGCAATGTGAAATCAGAATAGGATAAGTTGGATTAGGTAAGAAAAGGTAAAACAGTTGAGCTGGGTAAGGTTAAGATGGGTTAGGAAGGGCAAGGCGAAGTCAGAATAGGATATATTAGGTTGGGTTTTGTAAAGAAGGTTATGTTAATTAAAAGGTTGAAATCACAAGAGGATAAGTTAAATTCTGCAGTCTTCAATAAAGATAAGGTAGATTAATATATGGATCTTGTTATACAGGAATTCAGCAGTCTTGGAAAAATTCAATGGATGTGCTAAAATTCTTATTTAGAAGGTGTTTAAACAATCTGATTCGCTATAAATTAAATATGAGATCTATTGAAAATGGACGACCACTTCACTTTAATAACAAGGTATGTTTAAGAAAGTGTCTTATTGTGAACATTGTTCCTAAATATCCATCTCTTATGTATAGTAATCTTCACCTGATCTACAAAAACCTGGTACTGAAAGCTAATTTTGACAAGTGACTTTCATGCACTTCAAAGGTAACAGGACTGACCTGCGGCAGAAAGGACGCGACCATTGAACATCCAAGTGATCTTAACCTCCCCTGTGCCCTCAGCTTCACAGGTAAAGGTCACAGAGGCTCCCTCTTTGACAGTCTGGGAGGTCAGCTCATTCTTGAAGGTAGGGATCTGCTGTACTGTCACTTGCATCAAACTGGTCTTCACATCTCCAACCCCATTGCTTGCAGCACATTCGTACTCACCTGTGTCACTCACCTGGTGGGTATTGAGAATCGTTAGTCACCCTTATGGTGAAGAGAAACTCATTCATTACACACATGGTAGAAAAAATGCCATTAGTAATTCATATGGAAAAGAGACACAGTCATAAATCACTATCTATCAATCTATATCTCTGATGCCCATCCATCTAGGAACTCCCATCAAGGGGGTGGCCAAGGCAAAAGTCCTCATTTATCCCTATCCTTAAATGTCTCATTTGCATACACCATCCCATGCATTCTTTCTTTATTTCTCTCTCTCCATTGTGAAGAAACGGTACAATAGCAAGAGGGATGGTTGAAGAGCAGGTAGGATGAACCTAGTGCTGCTTCAGCTAACAACTGCTAACAAAACAGTATGGGCAGGCTGACCCTGGTGTTACCCTAGCCACCAGACCAGTGTGGGCAGGTTAGCCCTGGTATTGCTTAAGCCACCAGATCAGTGCGGGCAGAATCATCCTGGCATTGCCTCAGCCACTAGACAAATGTGGGCAGGTTGGCCCTGATGTTGCTTCAGCTGCCAGACAAGCATAAATAGGGCGGTCCTAGTGTTGCCTCAGCCACCAGACCAGTGTGGGCAGAGAGTAGAGATGGGCTGGGGTGCCAGATCCTACCTTTGTGTCCATGAACGCCAATGTCCGACCAAAGTTCTTGTAGATGATGCGGGTGTCATCAATCTCTTGACCATCAGTGCGACGCCATACCACCTTTGGGGCTGGCCTGTCAAACACAGCACACTTAACACAAACAGCACTGATATTTGCAAGTAAAAACCTTAAAAGAAAAGCTATATACTTTGTTGCAGCTTCTTACACTGGCATTCTAACTGTCTCCAAATAAAAGCTTGATCTTTCTGATTCCTACCAACAGGGCTCTTTCTTACTGTAACTCTCTGACATAAGTCCTCTCTGCATCTCCTTTGCTTACCCAACTTCCAGGTCATGCTTTCAGTTTTCATCACCACCTACTACTCCTGCTAGTTATACCAGTTTCACAATATCTCACTGAAAGTTAAACTCTGAACAAATTCCTTCTTTAATACTTGATCAGAACAATTTACTGGCGCTTTCCATCTCACACGTTCCACAGATCACCAGTAAAAGCTACTTGGTGATGAGGTCATATACTCTCAAAAGTAATTTCATTTCTATCTTTCCTACCTGAAACTTATTACTTAATCTTGTCCCGAAATCTACAGCTCCTAATTCTATCACAATTAAGCCATAGGTGATGGCTTATAAGTCAAGCAGCATCAAAGGGTACTTACTCTCCACCGTAAATGCACCAGAGGGTATTCTCCTGCCCTGCCCAAAACTCAACACTGTTGCTGGAAGTGTACATAGGGAAACTTTCCACATTAAGGGCATCTTCACCAAGGTTGTGGGCTCCATCAGCAGGATCCTTCACAGCCAATTCAATCATGGAAGCTAGAGAGTAGTCATTGGGCTCGTACTCTGTAGACGCAAGACATATATACTGGAAGCCATTCTTCCCAGTGTCATCTGCTTCTGTGATATGTGTGAACCATAAGCTGCCTTCTGGATCAGCTACAATGCGCTCCTCCTTCACAAACTCAAGCTCAATTTGTTCCTCATGCGGGACTGCCTTTACCCAGCTTAAAGTAGGCTTTGGGTAGCCAGTGGCCTTGGGGCAGGACAGTTTGTAAGGCCGTCCTAGCTCTGCTTCAACATGGTATGTGTCACTTGGGTCTTCATCATTGGAAAACTCAATTCTGGAGATATTGAGAAGGTATACAGGGTCACCAGCAGCAGTACCCAGGTCATTGTAAGCAAAACACTGGTAGAGTCCATTATCTTTGATGGTAGGATCACTGATCAGAAGGTTGCCAGTGCCCTCCTCCAGAGAAATGCGAGGGTCAGCCTGCCACACCAATGACTCTCCATTTTTAGTCCAGCGGTAGTTAGGTGTTGGTGCCCCACTGGCCTCACATTCAATCACCACCGGGAAGGCGTCACGCAGTCGGCTGCTCTCCAGATCATACAGAACCTCCTTGCGAGACTGCCTCACGATCAGTGGTGGAGATTTTGCTGTGGATTTTGGACATGTGAAGGAAACAAGAAAAAAAAATACTGTCTCTCTTTCTCTTCAGATATAAGGATATTCAAAATTATCACAGTTTTTCTGATCTGTGGTGCAAGTAATGTGACTTACCCAGAAGTTCAACAGTCCTCTCAGTCTTGCCAATGACATTGACGGCCCGGCAGGTGTACGTGCCCAGGTCATCAGGAGTGATGTGGGTTATGCCCAGGGTAGAGACTATGTCCCCACTATCTCCAACCTTTGTTGCCTTGATCCTGAGGGGGGTAAAAGGTGTAGGTGATACCTGTTTGAAGCATGCTGCTAGCCATATATGGATTGTGACATGATACTAACATCATGGATACAACCCTATACTGTTGATGATTTAAGAGAAACAAAAATACTGACACTAAAGGAGAACTATGATATCAAGAGCACAGGACTGAACCATTATACTGACAACAACATAAAGGGGCCATACTGCTTTGACAATGTTGTCTCCACTATACTGGCACTAATAGAGAAGTTATATGTTATTCAGATAACAAAACAGGGAAATACCACCATAATGACTAAACCAAAGGATTCTCAGGAACTCAATATACAATAAGTGAACTACAATAAACTGACAGTACCTTAGGGGTCTACACATTGGATAGCAGCAAAGTGACAATAAACATTTTAAAGGTGAGTGTAATGTCTGAGACATGGACCTTCTGCATCAAAATGAACTATGTATCAAAGTTAAAAATTAAAAGTTCTCTACATCAGAACCATGAGCTTTTTTGAAACCAACCTTATTGCTGTATCATGAAATTGTTCTTTAAAATTATATGTACGATAATAAATTTTAAAATCATATGTATGATAATATATTACAAATTAGAAGTAAATATGTCCAAAGGGAATGGGTATCAAAGAGATAAACTGACAGATGAGAATATGACCCTGATAAACCTCTCTGTACATAAACATTCAAAAGATGTGTTGGCAGAACTCACTTGAGGTTTGCGCTTCCCAGGATGGGTATGTCATCCTTTATCCAGGAGATATCGGACTCTGGGTGAGCACCAACCGTGCACTCCATTGATGCCTCCTCATTTGTGGAGACAAACACCTGCAGGGTACATGTTACTTTTTAGAGTCATTGAGCATTAGAATCTTAGGGACAGTATACTGTAACAGGAACTGTGTGCATTCAGAGAAAGAACATTCTACCAGAAGAACCAAATATGTCTGAGGGAACACTACTTCAACAGAAAGCATTATCTGAGAAATCCTTGTTTTCATAGAGACTTCTAATACAGTTGCCTGTATGGAAAATGAGTTTCCTTATATAAGAAGAGTGAGGAGCATCTGCTGAGTTATAAATGAGAAGAAACCTCCTACAAGACAAAGATGGAGGAACACCAACATGAAGAAAACTGACAATATACATGAGGAAGAATATGGATATATGTTTGAAAGTGTGGAAAATTTTATGAGATAAGGTGAAGAGTCAGTTCTACTAGATATCTAACAGGTCCCTCATGAGGAGTAAGGACCTACATCAACAGGAATAAAGACTTACATGAGGTAGACTGCAACAAAAGGAAGCTATGGGTCTTAACGAGAAAATCTGTTACTTTCATAAGGACAAGCGTGATCCCACCTGAGGATAATGGAGACGCTATTACGTGAGGAAGAATGAGGACTCCATGACTTTAAATGTGCTTTTCCGAAAAGAAGAATAGCAGAATCTAATGAGTAGGAAAGAAAGTAACCCCTACATGAAGAGACATCTTGACCAGCATGAAGAAGACAAAGGAAGACCTACAAGAGGAGGAACATACCCGGTCACTAGCAACGGAGACATAAGGAGCATACTGGACTTCGAGTATGACATGTGAGTTGGCTGGATCACCAATTCCATTGTCAGCATAGCAAACGTAATGGCCACTGTGGTCCCGTTCAACCAGCGGAATGTCCAATTGGTTTGACCTGCGGACATAAACACATTACCAGTACTTCTCACACAAGACAAACAGCTGTGGTGCTGCACACCATCTGTTGTCCTTCAGAATGCCAGATGGACATAAAGCCACCACCAGCTGTCACAGTATTATGGATAATGGTGTAATTAGTGTGGAAAAAATATAATTAACTTGTTCCTTAAGTTGGTATGTGTTATTTAAAAAAAATCTTATGGAATCCTTTCAATAGTTGCTACATTTTAATCTCTCTCTCTCTTTCTCTCTCTCTCACACACACACACACACACATAGTGGAGGAGCAGTATGCAGGACTCACTTGAAGAACTTGCCACCATAGTAGGGCAACTCTTGGTTGAGCCTTTCCCAGTACACGTCAGGCTTGGGGGAGCCTCCAGGCTGACAGTCTATGCTTATGGCATCACCCTGTGTCACCTGAAACAAATATGGATCACATATGAGACACAGGAGAGAGATATGGGTTCAATGAAATGGACTGGTGACTGTTTTGGTGGTGAAAATCTTTTCCAGGAATCAACCATCCATAGAGAACAATAGTTCTAGCTTTGTTCACACTGGTCAACTAGTATAACTCAAAGTAATGGTAAGTCTTGGGTTCTATATGTGTCTGAAAGACTATGCACCCACAGAGAAGCCCTAGGAGGCTTGGTGACTTACGGTGAGCGTCTTGGTGAAGTCATCAGTAAAGAAGGGCGCCCGCTGGATGTTAACAGGGACATCCGCGTCAATCTTCTGGTCTTCACCGAACCTGACAGTGCAGCGATACAACCCAGTGTCCTCATAATCAATAGACTTTATCTGTGGAGGTATACAGTACATGGGTCATATAGTTTCTCTCTCTCTCTCTTCACACCTAAATTCGTATAAACAACCAAAGACCTCCTTCACTAATGTTGTTAATATTTCATTTACATCTCACTTTCAGACCAATGAAAACAAAAAGTAACGGTTCTGAATCAGTCATCATTCTTGTGGCTGTGACAACTTACGATGAGCGAGTACCGGTGGGAGTCAGCTGGGTGTTCAATGTCATACTTTGTGGAGAAGAGCAGGACTTTGTCACCCGACGTGATGGGGTATGAGTTTGTAGGCTTCTCCGTGTCGATCTGTAAGAGCGAGAAGAAGAAATTAACACCAACAGATAGTGGGGCTGGGGACTGATGGCATGAATGATACTATGAAATATTGTTGTGATTATAACAGTTCTTAGTGCTATACTAATGGGTCCACTTGAGGTACAGGGGAAGTTTTTGGTGGTACTGGGGGAAAATAAACTGGTGCAAAGAGGAAAGATGGTTGATCCGTACACTGGTACAGGCCCAGGGTAGTTGAGACCTACAGAGTCTGTATTTTTCAGAAGTCTTCATTAGGGCCTCCGTAACTGATACACGTATTCACCCTTTTTCACAGCTAGCAATGCCAATCCTCTCTCTCCATCTCCTATTACTTCTACTGCCCCTACGTCAACTGCAACAGCTGTGACTATTACGTCTACTACTACTATTGCAACTGATGCTACTACCATGGCTTTTGTTGCTCCAAATAGCACTAGTGCTACTATTGCTGCCCATCTGCTCCGTACGGAGAGCCTATGCATTCTCCTAGTTGTTCAAGGACATGATGACATTGGCCTATGACCTTGAATGACAACACATTTTCAACTGGATGGTTGCTTCGCCTACTCTTCGTTGCAATGAGGCATTCTAGAAATGAATCCTCTGCAAGAATGGCAGTGCTCTTAATTCTTCAACCTCCTCTTCTCTTCTCTTTCTATCTCTCTATTTCGCTACCCTCTCCATTTTAGCTTTACAATTGCCAGCATGGGACAGGACAAAAAATGTTTACGTCAGCTGAAAGAGGGCGGTGGAGGCTACTTAATCTGTGCTTCCCAGGTGTTTGAAGATCCGATTCTTAAAGAGAGAAAGGTTTGAGGAACAGCGTAGGACGAGAGATAAAAGACTCTCCCATAGCTTTGGTGTGCAAGGTGAGGAGTCACCATAACGGTCAATCCTCGTGTGCCTGATCACACAGAAACTCTGGGAAGCAGCGGCCAGACACGTGCCACGGGTTCAGGTCAGAGCAGTGGCTGGAATGATACCTGTAGAACAAAGAGAGGGGAGGGCAAAATCATGGTGGATGAGAGTTGATAAGGTAAAAGGCTTTTGATTCAACCCAAGGTATGCAAGCAGTTCTCTCCCCGCTGGGGAGAATGAGGTCCCTGTAAATACGGAACGTCCGCTCACAAGAAATGTAACCGCGTCACCAGCACAACACTGAGAAGTTTTCCCATTTCCGCCTTACCTCTGCCACAGAGTATGTGACTTCCGTTTCCTTGAATCTGATATATGTCATTATAGCCCGGAGGCTCCCTATTTTCCTTCATCTCCTACGTCATCTTCACGCTCTAACCTCACCCGTGTTCTTTTGTTTTAAATCTCCCTGTTCCTAGAAGCCTTCGGGGCTGACGGACTATTCTTCCCAGAAAAAAAGAATTAAGTCAACCATTCTTCTTTTAGCCCCGTTTTCTTCTCTTCTCCCACTTTCTTTAATTGGGGCCTCTACCATTGCCTCAAACCTCACCCACCTCCCGCTGCCTCTCACCTTACTCCAGGCGACGCCGAAGTCCTTGACGCCGCTCAGGTCGACGCCCTCTACGGCACAGTCAATCTTCACTTGGTCGCCCACTTTGGCCACCGTCTCCTTGCTGTATGTAATCTTGGGCTGCGCCGGGTCTTCTGCCGCCGCCGCGTCCTCTGCTGTCGTCTCGCGTTTGGCGGGCCCCGCCAGCGAAGCCGCCAGGCCTGGCACCCAGGGGTAGAGGGATACGTTAGGAGGGCTGCTGCCTCAGCGAGAGAGAGAGAGAGAGAGAGAGAGAGAGACGACATACAACTCATTTTCTAAATTCTCTTGTACAGGAATAAACATTATAACAGTTAATATTTAGTGTTCTTTCTATGCTAGCGGCTTGGTTGACTACCAAGCCATATAGATATCTATACAAAATAACCTCACAAGATAACAAAATAAAATATAAATGCCCCTCGCCTATTTACTGTTGGGTTAGGGAGTGTTTAAATACGTTCTAAGGGTTTAATATAATTTATATTTTCGCAAGAATAAGTGAGAAATTATTTACCTAAACCTTACAATCCCATCAAACATCTAGGTTGGGACAGCTTCAGTTTTAACTTATGATTACTAGTTAAGAAAAAAAATAACTGCTTAAACAGGTCAAACTATAAAATATTACGACTAAAAATTTTCTATTCATAATATGCATAAAGAGACATTCATCAGCGTCTTAAAAAGCGTGAATGGAGGAGAACTTTAAATTTCTTGCGAATGATGCGGAACAAAGATGGCGGGGAGTATGAAAAATCCCGCGCTTTTCTCTTCAGATGCGAGGAATAAACCAGATCGCGAATAATGATAAAATATATGTTCTGTACAACAAGAACTAAATGCTAAATGTGCATGAAAATATAATAAGATTGTGTATGCAGCATATGGCGAATGGTAAGGTATAAAGTAGAATTTTTGACGAGATAGGCTGCGCACAGGTTAAATAAAATTGGAAAATGAATCACAATATTGGTATATTTTACTTCACTATATCAAAGAACCAATAAACATGTAATTTGTTCATCCATTTATATAAAAGTGGAATTATAAATAACACAAAGCCATACATCAGATATGAGGTTTACCTAATCATACGCAATTATATATTATACATCTAAGTCTTTGTCTAAATCTTTCTTTAAATTAATAAATAATTTTAGAGTATTATTCATAGAAATTTTACAACAACATATTCTACCAAGAGGATTTATAGTCCAGGAAGATTCATACTTGGAATAAAATTCACCAACGGAACCTTCCGACGTAGAAACAACAAAGCCGTAAATGTCAAGTCATTAAATGGCCGCAGCGTCAATGAACTTTCGCGCCAGGCACTGTATAGCCAGCCTCAGCAGGACTCCTCCCTCCTACAAAGCCCTCAGGGATGTAGGAGGACTCTGTAAATAATGGTCGGGATAATAAGGCCAGCTGACGGCAGGATTACCGCCATCACTGTTGTTTGCGGCCGGTGTTGCCATCATGGCGGTCATCCTTCCCCAACGCATCTATTTCCTTAAAATGGCGAAAGGCGGTTCATGTCCTCTCCGAGGGTCGTTCGGGGTGGTGCTGACCGATGGCTGATGTTGGCAGGGGTGTCAGGCAGCCACTGCTGACAGATGGGCCCACACAGTATCTCCAGTCAGAGGGAATGCTTGACATGTAGGAGCGTCCGGTGCTGACACCATGGCGTATGACGGGAATTATTCATACGTCACCCACCTCGTCTGCCTTAATGGCGGAACTGGTGCTTCTATGCAAGACTGGCAAATATGGCGAGGGGCTGGATATCTTGCTTGGCCAACTGTTAAACGTGGGGTGTGATATATTGCCTGGCCGTCAAACGTGGTGTGATATCTTGCTTGGTCGACGGTCAAACGTGGGGTGTGATATCTTGCTCGACTAACTGTCAAACGTGGGATGTGATACCTTGCCTGGCCAACTGTCAAACGTGGGGTGTGATATCTTGCTTGACCAACTGTCAAACGTGGGGTGTGATATCTTGCTTGGCCGACCGTCAAACGTGAGGTGTGATATCATGCTTGTCCATCTGTCAAACGTGGGGTGTGATATCTTGCTTGTCCAACCGTCAAACGTGGGGTGTGATATCTTGCCTTGCCAACTGTCAAACGAGGAGTGTGATATCTTGCTTGGCCAACTGTCAAACGTGGAGTGTGATATTTTGCTTGGCCGACCATCAAGCGTGAGGTGTGATATCATGCTTGTCCATCTGTCAAACTTGGGGTGTGATATCTTGCTTGGCCAACCGTGAAACGTGGGGTGTGATACCTTGCTTGTCCAACTGTCAAACATGGGGTGTGATATATCTTGCCTGGCCGACCGTCAAACGTAGGGTGTGATAGCTTGGCCAACCGTCAACCGTGAGGTGTGATATCTTACTCGGTCAGCCAATACATTTTACAAAACATGGATCCATTCCTTGGTCACCTGATAAACGTACGACTGAGAAAAGTGAACAATGATAAGGAAATACACTGAGAAATATCCACTACGCAGGAGTGTAATTTTCTCAGTTATTTGAGCTGAGGTCGAGCATTACAAAACGCGCATAATATCCCACGGCCCGACACCAGATATAAGAATTTGCACGCTGCAATCTGCTCTTTGCAATTATGGCGGACTCGGAGCAAACCTTCAATCAGCGGACGCACGGGAGGCTTATGGGTACCTGAGAACGCTGGTGCACCGCAGAACCACAGTCATGGCGTCCGATCAACGTAATCGTTTCCTGGAACCGCGGAAGTCCAGCGGGGGTGTATGGGGGTGTGTGTGTGGGGGGGGGGGGTTTGCTCGACACTCAACTCCGAACGCAACAAATATGGCCGACATGCGATTCATTTTTTTTTTTTGCCCGGTTGCCCAAGATTCCTGGTGCGTTCAAGCCGTCTGACAACAACGTATCGTTTTATTGATAACTGTTGTCATTTACAAGGGAGTTTTATTTTTTTTATATTAATTTATCCTGTAAAGGATATAAATAATACAAGTTCGTATATTTGAGGAAAACTTCGGTCAACAAATCCAACGCGTGACAGCAAAATCTGTCGTACGCACTGCCAACAGCAGATGCTGTTGTCAGCTCTACCTCCTGCCACCACCAGAACTATGTCGTACACGACACACGACCGTCTCCAACCGCCGTAACTACCACCACACCTGTTTGCCCTCTACCACCACCCGCGGGGGCTGTGGTTAGACCAACCACACCCACACAAGAGACCTAACCCCTCCAGACTTCCTTATGGCGACCTAGAAACGGGCTAGGCCGGCGGCTACGGCGGCTGCGACCCCTTGATCGCGGCCGCCCCGCTCCGAGCCCGTAGAACGCACCACCGCTGCCGCCAACCACGCACGCATGCGCACGAGGTTCCCACCATTAACGCGCGTGCGCAACACCGTTCCCGCCATAAAACGGAAGACGCGGTGGGAGGTGCATGACCCAAAGGCTTCACGACAGATTTCCGTACGCTCATGTCTCGCCAGTCATGCCCCCCACCCCCCACATACGCACACACGTACACACACACACACACACGAGAGAGAGAGAGAGAGACCCCGTGGCGCAGCTGTTATCGTTGCGTCCCAAAAATCTGAAGACTCGGGTTCGAGTTCTGGGACAAGGGCTGCTGGCTCACAACCGACCTAGCTGTTTATCCCTACTTTTGAGGGTTGGGCGATAAGCTGGGGTGTTATGATCATTATCATTATTATTATTATTATTACACAAGTGTTGTACCGTCGTGCTCAATGGTCGTACCGTCGTGCTCCACGGTCGTACCGTCGTGCTCAAGGGTCGTACCGTCGTGCTCAAGGGTCGCACCGTCGTGCTCAAGAGTCGTACCGTCGTACTCCATGGTCGTACCGTCGTGCTCCAGGGTCGTACCGTCGTACTCGAGGGTCGTACCATCGTGCTCCAGGGCCGTACCGTCGTACCAATGGATCGTACCGTCGTGCTCATGAAGGGCACTTACGTGATTCTCTCTCTCCCTCTTCCACAAACACCCTGTCATTAAGCTCCCTTTTCCAACCCCTCCCTCCTTTATTACACCAATCATCTTGGCGCTATTTTGCCGACACAACGGAATACCGGATCTATTACCGTCTCTTTAAAAGACAAACTCCACACGGCTCGTACTTTCCCTTCCAGCTCTAGGGGCTGAGGTCAGGTGTGTGTGTGTGAGAGAGAGAGAGAGAGAGAGAGAGAGAGTAAACACATCATGCCATGCGGCAGGGCCAGCGCGTAGCGCTCACCTTCCCCCGGCGGAACACTGCGCTAAGGTGCGCGTTCTCTCTCTCTCTCGCTGCGCAAGGTGGCATTGGGCAGGTGCTGAACTCGCTGACCCGCCCGCCAGGCGCAGATGTTCTGGCTAGGGCGCAGGTGCTGCGCGCGCGAGAGTTGACGTACGGCGCAGCCCCAGGGCGCACCTGTTGTTGGGTCAGGAAGAAGCGTGTGGAGGCAGAGCCAGAGCACGACAATGTGTTGAAGGGTCGTGCCGTCGTACTCAAGGGTCGTGTACCGTCGTGCTCAAGGGTCGTGTACCGTCGTGCTCAAGGGTTCGTGTACCGTCGTGCTCAAGGGTCCTACCGTCTCGCTCAAAGGCCCGTACCGTCGCGCTCAGGGGTCGTACCGTCGCTCTCATGGGTCGTACCGTCGTGCTCAAGGGGTCGTGTACCGTCGTGCTCAAGGGTCGTGTACCGTCGTGCTCAAGGGCCGTACCGTTTTGTTCAAACGGTCGGGAAGTCTGATCCCCAAACAGATTATTGCCACTTCGCTCATTTTCAGATAACTCCTTAACACGCTGTTAAAATCACCTCTCACGTTCTAAACCTCACAATTTAGAATATATAATCTATTTTCTACATCTTTTTTGTCATAAAAACGTATTTCTACAATAATTACCACCGCAATATGACGTTAATATTCATAAATTGTAGAAATGGCGGGAAAGTCATGACAAGCGTAAGATGTCAGATGTCAGCGGATGCGTTCCCTCCCCCCCTATATTATTATTATCATATTTTTTTCTTACCCAGGACGAAACACGTCTTCGTTAACCACAACCACCCTCGGAGAAACGTCAGCGCTGACAAACAACCGTTGAACACCGTACTAAACGAAGACTAACCAAACCAAACAAGGTGAGGATAAATATATATAAACATCTTTTCTACCTTGTTATTTGTCGGCGAAATGTAGCGAGGAGTAAATGACACCTGATGGTCATCCTGGGATAAACAAGAGGCAGTCCGTGACCGTATTTGAAGGTCAAGCGAACACTGGCAGCTCTATGCCCCTGGCGCCTCCACACCTCCATTGCAAGTGTGACTTGCTGTCCATGCCGACACCTGGGGCAGCACAACAGTTGTGCAGATGATTACTGGCCTTGCAAGAGTTGTACATCCCGACCTTAGAGGTAGTACAGTACTTGTACAAATGATTAATGCCTTCGTGCACCTGTAAACGTACTTAAATCTTACATTCGGAAAGCGTTTAGTGTGAATGTGCAGTGTAACATTGTGAAGCCAACAGTCTAACACCACGAAGCCAACAGTCTCACACCATAAAGCCAACAGTTTAACACCACGAAGCCAACAGGCTAACACCACGAAGCCAACACTCTTAACATCACGAAGCCAACAGTCTAACACCACGAAACCATCAGTCTAACGCCACGAAACCATCAGTCTAACACCACGAAGCCATGTCTAACACCACGAAGCCAACAGTCTAACACCAGAGCCAAAGGTCTAACACCACGAAACCATCAGTCTAACACCACGAAACCATCAGTCTAACACCACGAAACCAAAAGTCTGACACCACGAAGCCGACAGTCTAACACCATAGAGCCAAAAGTCTAACACCACGAAGCCCAGTCTAACACCACGAAACCATCAGTCTAACACCACGAAGCCATGTCTAACACAGTGGAGCCAAGACCCTAACACTAGGAGATGGTCTGGGGGTCATGGTGCGGAGTGAACTTCCTGTGTGAATTATCATTCCCTTAGCGCCTTTCACACACACATATATATATATATATATACCTTCCTTGCGGTGTGTGGTAAATGTGGTGGAAAGGACGGTGTGGCGGTGGTGGAACTGTTGGGAATGGTGGCAGTGCTATGCGTTATGGGGGTAATGGTGGTGATAATAAACAAGGTTTTTAATGTAATATATTCTTATATTCTTGTGGAGTCCGCCATCTCACCGTCGGGTTGCACCGATGTGCTCAAATGCCGTATCGTCTGGCTCAAGACGGTATCATTCATCAATTATTAATCCCATTATTTAATTTTTTCTTTAAATTTAAGCATATAACTTGCTTTTTGAAATAGCCATTTGAGAAATTGCCTTACTGTTGTTTTTGCTGTCTTATCCGCGAGCATAAAACAGGTTTCAATTACATTTTCGAGACGAGATATACAATTCACATTTCTCGCGGTTCCTACAGCATTAAAGATTTTCACTAATCTGTAAAATAAAGTGTCATGCAATTTCTGATATATTCCTGCGGTTTTTGTAATTTGCTCTGCGGTTTAGGTGTTATGTTTACATAATGATGATTTGAAAATACCTAACCCGGCAGTTTCTTGACGCTGTGTTTGCGCGGGAAAAGCCCGACTGAACTTTATGACCGACAAAGTATGCCATTATCTCTGTGATTCTCAGGTTTATCTGCTTATATATTTATGCTCACCTTTAGCGCTAAATAAGCACTGACAAGTTATACAAACTTGAAGGCTGTTAATAAAACATTAACTAATTTATGTACGTTGCTAAAGACGTAAATAGAGAGGAAGGTAATCGGCCAACTTCCTGACTAGGCTATTTTGGTGTCCGTAAAAAAAATAGAAAAAAACAAATATTTCATAAAATGACGCTTGATGGCGTGAGTTATGAGCATAATATGCTACCTGGTGTTCATAAAAGACAAATACTTTATAAAATAGTACTTGATGGAGGCAGTTATGTGCATAATATGAGATTGAGTGACATAGTAAAATAATTATTTCAAGAATGAAGCCTCTGCAACAATGCAGTAAATACATTGTCTAATTAGTAAAATAAGTGGGTCATACTATGGCATTTCCACAAAAGTTCTCACCAGTTTATAAATCTGGTGTCTCTTTGAGAGCCATAAAAAAGACAGCCATGACTGGACACAGACCTGACATGGAGACAACACAGGGACATAGACTGGACATGGGGACAACTCTGGGACACAGACTGGACATGGGAGCAACACAGGGACACAGACCTGACATGGGGATAACTCTGGGACACAGACCTCACATAGGGACAACTCTGGGACACAGACTGGACATGGGGACAACACAGGGACACAGACTGGACATGGGGACAACTCTGGGACACAGACCTGACATAGGGACAACTCTGGGACACAGACTGGATATGAGAGACAACTCTGGGACACAGACTGGACATGGGGACAACTCTGGGACACAGACTGGACATGGGGACGACACGAGGACACAGACTGGACATGGGGACAACTCTGGGACACAGACTGGACATGGGGACAACTCTGGGACACAGACTGGACATGAGGACGACACGAGGACACAGACTGGACATGGGTGACAACATGTAAACACCAAAACGTCATAAAGCCCATAGAGACAAGTCTCAAAAAACAAACAATAAAAAAGCGACATAAAAAACAGACACGTAGATATGGACATGGGGTCTGTGGCGGCCATACGGGGGGGGGGGGCGGACATGTGGACACGGGCCGGGGGCCTGTCTACCTACCTGTCAGAAGACAGAGAGCAACAGGGAAGAGTCTGGCCATGGCTGGCGTCGGACCGCGGACTGAGGTACGGACCAACCCAGTGCTTCAAGACACCTCTCTCCCCCCCCCCTCCCCCCGGCTGCTGGATTCGCCCCAGGGGGGGCCAATGGTCTCTCTCTCTCTCTCTCTCCCACACACACACACCCCACCCCCCTCCAGCCCCCATCCCACCTCTCTCTCCCTCTCTCTCTCTCCCTCTCCTCCCCCAC
>JAYMFT010389408.1:0-19822 GCA_038088735.1 Panulirus argus | reverse complement strand
GTTATTAGGTTCAGCAGGGTTGAGGGACAAGTTAGTTGGGATGTAAGTTTGATTGGAGAAAAATTGGAGAAAGTGAAGTGATTTAGATATCTGGGAGTGGACATGGCAGCGAATGGAGCCATGGAAGTGAGTTACAGGGTGGGGAGGGGGTGAAGGTTCTGTGGGTGCTGATGAATGTGTGGAAAGAAAGAACATTATCAAGGAGGGCAAAACTGGATATGTTTAAAGGAATAGTGGTCCCAACAATATCATATGGATACGAGGCAAGGGCTACAGATAAGGTTCTGCAGAGGAGGTTGGGTGTATTGGACATGAAATGTCTAAGAATAATATGTGGTGAGAGGTAGTTTGATCAAGTAAGTAATAAAAGGGTAAGAGAGATGTGTGGTAATAATAAGAATTTGGTTGACAGAGCAGAAGAGTGAGGAAAGTTGACAAAGGAGATATATGTGTCAAAAGCAGAGAGAATATGGAGAATGGGAGATCAAATTGGAGATGGAAGGATGAAGTGAAAATGATCCTGAGTGCCTGAACATGCTGGAGGGAGAAAGGCATGCCCGGAATCAACTGAGTGAATTAGAAAAATTGGGTATGCTGGGGTCAATGTGCTGTCAATGCAGTGAAAGAGGGCATGTGAAATGTCTGGGGTAAACCATGGAAAGGTCTATGGGGCCTGGATGTAGATTGGGAGCTGTGATTTCGGTGCATAACAAATGACAGCTCAAGTATGGATGTGAACTGCTAAGGTCTTTCTTCATCTGTTTCCTGGCACTACGTCACTGATGCAGGGTGTGGCAATCCAGTGTGGAAGAAAAGAAAGAATGTACATTTCTTTTCTTTCATGCATCCATAGTGTTTCCAATGCCTGCTTACCATCTATCTTACCCACATATACAATGTTTTTCATTCTTGTTCGCCATTTCCTGCATCAGTAAGGTAGGGGGAAAAACAGATGAAAAGGCTGCATTCAATCACATCCATTCTCTAGTTGTCATGAGCAATGTACCACACCACATCCTCCCCATCCACAACCAGGCCCCACATACTTTTCCATGGTTTCCACAGCCACTTCACATGTTTTAGATCCAATCTATCTCATGCATGCATTTCACCATCCTGCATGTAGAGGCCCCAATCCTTCAAAATCTTTTTTCACTACATCTTTCATCTCCAAGTTGGTATCCCCCTTCTCCTAATGCCCTCCACTCCTGACACATATCTTCTGCCAATCTCACCCTCACTCATTCTATCTATTATGTCCACACCATTCCTGCATACCCTCTTCAGCTTTATCAACAACATTCTTCTTTTTACCACATCTCTCTCTTACTCTTTTACTACTTAATCAAACCACCTCACACCACACGCCGTCCTCAAGCATTTCATTTCCAACACATCCACACTCCTGCTCTTGCCCTCTCAGTCCACATATTCCTCAATGCTCCCAGAACTTTTGCCCCCCTTAACTACCCATGACAGTTCCACTTCCATGGTTCGATTTGCTGCCATGTCCACACCCAAGTATCTAAAACACTTTTCTTCCACCATATTTTTGTCATTCAAACCTGTCCCTCAGCCCTGCTAAACCTAATAAACTTTGCATTTATTCACATTTTCTCTCAACTCTCTCCTATCACACACTCTCCCTTATTTAGTCTACAACTACTGCAGTTTCTCACTACAATCTGCCACCAGTGCTGTGTCATCAACCATCAACAATTCAGGCCTCCCTGACCCCCTACAGATTGCACACTCACCCCTCCCTCCATGACCATTGCATTAACTCCCTTACCAGCATATCCATAAACATATTAAACAGCAAAAGTGACATCAAACATACCTGCTGTAGACAAACATTCACCTGGAACCACTCACTCTTTTCTCTTCCTACTTGTACACACACCTTGGACTCTTGATGAAAATTTCTCACTGCTTTTAGTAGCTTTCCTCCCACACTATGTATTCATAAGACCTTCCATAAGCATATCTATCTATCTATATCTCTGACACCTGTTCCCTCTGGGAACTTCTTCAAGAAGGTGGCCTCTGCAAGTCTCCATAACTGGTGAACTCCAGTGATGATTCTTAGCCTTTTGTGCCTCAACCTTTGCATGCCACCAGCAGTGGGTAACTCTAGCGCAGTGCTTTCAGAGGCTCCTACCTAATGTTCCCACCAACTACAACTCCCTAATGTTTCTATTTAGTATTACAGCCTACTTCTACCTAATGCTCCAAGCAAAATGTTCCAACCAACTACTTCTAACTTATGATCCTGTCTAATGTTCCTACCTAATACTTCCATCTACTGCTCCCGACATTTAGCGAAAAGGCAGGGATAATGCATAAAACGCACCACAAAAATCAAGAGGAAATGCAACAAATAGCAAAATACCACTTGGTCTCTTTGAGGCTGTGTGACAGTAAAAGAGACATATCACATATCAGTGTGGTAAGAATAGAAATATGTACATATCCAAGATACAAATACATTACATACTTTTCAAGTAGCTAAGGAGGTGCAAATAGTCAGTCTTGGCTTTGAATAGAAATGTTTATCAAGTCTGTTCTTAAAAGTATCTATGGTACCACTTTCAACCAAGAAATATTCATTAAGTCTATTCTTAAAAGTATCTATGGTACTACTTTCAATCACTCTAATTGGTAAATCATTCCATATGTTAACAGTTCTGTTGAAGAAAAAGCATTTTGCCTCATTCAAGGTAAAATGTTTGCCAATGAACTTGTAACCATTACTACGAGTGAAATCAGACAAACCTATCCCAATGTAATTTGCTATACAGTAATCCTTCGGTTTAATGGACTAATAGGGGGGTGGGGTGTCCGTTAATGCCCAAAGTCCATTAAATTGAAATGTAACCATTTTTTGATACAATATACAGTGATGCAATATAAAGTTCACATGCTTTCTTTTAACTCCTCTATCACCTGATGCCATTTTGAACTGTAAGGATTGCAAAATTATTTAATAAATAAAGTAAAAATTCTCTGTATACAGCCTGACCACACGATAGCTTGAGGCAATCCAACACCGAAAAAAAGTGAGTTTACCCCATGCTACCAAAGACAAGTGTGATATGAAATGTGCATGGTGCAATGTTTGACTTTTTTTTTTCTTTTCAAATACCAATTAAAGTATTATTATCTGCCCAGTCTGTTAAATCCGAAATCCATTTTATTGGGGTCCATTAAATTGAGGGATATCTGTACTGAGATTATCAAAGCCTTTGATAATTTTGAAAGTCTGAATCAGATCACCTCTACCTTCTCTTTTCTAAACTACAGATTTAAGTCGTTTAGGCAGCTCTCCTATGATTTATTTCTCAATCTGGGAATCTTTTTTGTAGCTCATCTCTGCATCCTCTCTATTCTATGTTTTCCAAAAGAAAGGTGACTAAAACTGAACACAATATCTCAGACGCAGACATGCAATTGACCTGTAAAGAGTAAGAATAATTTCCCTAAACTTAAGTTCAAATGCCCTGTTTGTCTTTTTAACCACTCATTGCAACGTTTCCCTCACTTTCTATAACCAGAGATTATTAAAACCAAGTTTTTTTCATTTACCTTTTGCATTCTACCAAATTCATACTGTAGTGTGCCTTTTCATTTTTACTACTGACATGTAAAACTTTGCACTTATCGATATTAAAATTCATATGCCACTTATGAGCCCAGTCTAATTTGTCTAGGTCTGATTGAAGCTGCTGATGTTCAATTTCTATTGTAGATTTGTTTCCCAACTTTGTATTATCTGTGAATTTTCATATCTTACAGTGCAAACCATAATCAGCATCATTAATATATATAACAGAGAGAACTGGTACCAAGACTGATCCTTGCAGTACACCAATTGTTACGTTTAACCATTCTGAGGCCTGAACATTGATCTCAACTCTTCGTTTATGGCCAGTTGAGCAATTTTCTAACCACCTAAGCACAACCCCATCTATACCATGTGACTTAACTTTAGTTCATAACCTTCCATGTGGAATTTTATAGAATGCTTTTCTAAAATCCAGATAGATAATACCAATTGCCTACCTTCACCTTACATGTTGATTATGTCATTAAAGAAGTCAAGCAGATTTGTCGGACATGAATGACTTCCTCAAAAACCATGTTGTAAATCATTTCTTTTTCAAGAGGTGATCCTCTAAATGGTTTACAATCTTATCCCGAATGATGGTTTCCATAATTCTACCAGCTACAGATGTTAAATTGACTAGACAATACTTTCCCGGTAGTGATTTATTAATTTTTTAAAAATGGGTGTTACATTACCATGCTTCCATTCCTCTGGTACTTTATTTTCCCTATAGCAAGTGATTTGTTGAAGAGAATAGTCAAGGGTTTACTATCTCATTTTTTGCCTCTTTCACCGTCCTCGGATAATTCTTATCTGGGCCTGCTGTTTTATTCATCTTTATTTCATTTACCGCTGACACTGTATCTTCAATACTTACATCTGTGTCATAAAATGTTTTCTTCTATTAGCATTGGAGCTGGATTTGGGACATGAGCAGTATCTTCAATTGTAAATTCAGAGGCAAAAAAATTAAATAAATCTTTGCCAGTATCTCCAATTGTAAATTCAGATGTGAAAAATCAATTAAAATCTTTGCCATGTCTTCGGTGTTGTGAACCAAATTACCACTTCCAATTATCAATGGATCGATTGACTGGGTGATGACTCTCAAGTTCAACATACCCATAATGTTCTTTATCAAGCTGGTTCTGCATCTCTTTGAATTTCCAATGATATGGGTGAGAAGTGAGGGGTGAAAGTGAGCAAGCTTGGAAAAGTGTGTGAAGAAATACCTGGAAAACTGAACAAAGAATGGCAAAAGGGGAGAGTAAATGATTCAAGCAGAGGGAACAGGAGGTATTTAGGAAGGCTGCGCTAGCATGTGTGTGAGAAGTATACTTCTTTGTTTAATAAAAATTCATGCTTGCCCATGGCCTGACTATAGAATAAGAGAAAGCTCTTTCTACACATATCCCATAATTCGAAGTAGCCTTTCATCATCAGGAGAAATGTGTCTTTTCCTGACTGGATGAGCAATGCTGTTAGTCTGAAAGCTCACATCCCTAACACTTATATCCAACAAATAACTAAACCTAAAGCAACACTTTGTAACAGGTTGACATGTAGTAGCTTTTTTTATGAGCTTCCATATCTGCAGTTTCAGTGTCAATACACATATTTTTGGAATCTAAAAAGTACATCTGCCATACAAACTGGGCACTTCAGAGGTGATTTTTCAAGTGTATTTTGGCACACAACAGAAATATCTTGCAAACAATCTTTGTTGATGAACATTACTTTCAGTTGGTTGATGGTACCCTTTCTCAGTTCTTTTACAACTGAATCTGAGGGTGCCAAAAGAGTTCAGAAATACAGAGAGAATGGGTGAGGAGAGGATAACAAAGAGGATACAAGTGTCAGAAGTGGAGGGGAGAATGAGGACACCAAACTGGAAATGGCGAGATGAAGTGAAAAATATTTTGAATGCTTCAGGCCTGATTATCTAGAAGGATGAATAGAGTGCATGAGATACAGCTAACGGCAGTAACGTGGTACACAGGGCAAAGCGCTGTCAATGGACTGAACCAAGACATATGAAACAACTGGGGATACCCACAGAGGTCTGTGGGGCCTGGTTGTGGAAAGCGGGCTGCAGTAACTTCACAAACATGGGATATAGAGGAAAAGTATGACAGAAAAAGAGAAAGCGTTTATTTTAAGGCATCCCCTCAAATCTACAATCTGCACTAAAAGTTATGGTGCAAGCTGAAAATGATAAATTTTTTGTGATTAAGGGGCCCAAAAAAATGTAATTAAGACTTGCTAACATAATACATACTTCATTACATTTCCCTTCCTTTTGATACAGTCCTATAGCCTGTTTGGAGTGCTGTCAGCAAGATTCTTGAATAGTTTTGGGGAAGACTACCCCATAGCTGCTCAACTGTTACCTCATTTTTTGGTACAGAAGCCATGTCCACATTGCATAGTTGTTGCTTCATCATGACCACAGGTTTTCAATTGTGTTTAGGATGGAGCTGTTTCCTGGCCAGTCCTTAATATAGTTCATCTCACTATTATTCTACCACTGTGTAATACAATTAGCAGTGTGGCAGGGAGCCCCATCCTACATAAATTATTTTTGCCTCTAATCTTCCAAATGAATCAGATAAATGGTCAATAAGTAAATATGGTACACTACCTGGTTCACTTTCACGTTCTTGGGTAAGACTGCCAAATCACCAAAGCACTAAACCATACAAGAAAGAAGGTATTTTACAGTCTTTTCAGTGCATGTCTCCTGGAGGGGTGGCCTGTGTACCTTCCCTCTGGTGTTTCCAGTCACAGTTAATGGTGACTCTTCACAACACAGTTCTCCAAAGTTTCCTGGTCCTAAACACTGTCTTTGTTGCAAGATTTCACTCTGCGTAGCAGTCAAAAGAGGTTTATGTCATGCACAAAAACTACAAAATCCTAAGTCATTATGAAATAACTTTTCAACACTCCTTCGCGATGCATGTCTGAGAAAGTTTGGGCTCTGCTTGATTTAACTTGCAGCCAAGGATGGGCAAGTCTGACTCATCTTGCAATCACTTTAAAGGTCCTTGGAGATGCTATCTTGGCCTTCCAGACTTGGAAAGAACTAGCAAAACAGACTCCCCTAATTCCTTAAACTGCTTCACCCACCTCTGGACAATTCACTGGCAAACACTTGTTTGCTCAGTGATATATTTCAAATTATGCTCTGCTTTGTATAAAGCTATCACTGCTGCAATGTTCACCTTCATTGTATCTCTCCTGGGAATAATGGGATGGCACAAGAGCTAAGCAATTACAGAGAAGTATGGTGAAAAGAATACCCAATACGTGGAGAAAAACCAAACAGGCACGAGTCTCCCAGTTGCTAGACACAAAGTTATTGTTATTATGCATTATCACAAATTGCCAAACATATGATTAATGCTGTCGATGCATATTACACTTGCAAGGGTCTTTGTAAGCAACTATCTATTTCTATCTATATCTTTGATGCCTGTTCCAACTGGAACTCCCTCAAAGGGGTAGCCACAGCAACAGAGTCTCCAGAGCTAAAGAACCCCAGTGCCATAAGAGACAGCAAATGATTTCCTTAAGTGAACAGCCCTCTGGTACCTTAACTTTTGGTGTAGACTATAATTTAGTAGCAAATGGGTTAATATTCTTCTGTCCCCCATTGATCTTTGTAACTTTCATTCTATTGTCTGGTTTCTAAAATGGAGGTAGATCATTTGATTCTTTTAAGAGGTACCCTCCATCAAAGTCTCATTTTTGTTTCTTCTCTAAAAGTGTTCTACTCCCATTCCAACCACTATCACGAGGTTTTCTGCTAAAACCTGAAGGCAGTATATTCAGGCCAAAGGTGGTTCTGATTTTATTTCATTTTAAGACGGTTTAGCATTTGCATCCGTAATTTCCATTTTCATGTTATGAATAATATTGGTCAAATCATTTAATTCTAGTACCTGGTGCTGGTGTATGGGTTTCATTTTCATATTTTGGCCATAAACAGTTGTGTTAAAATTGTAATTAAGGGTAGAGTTATTCTTGTAAAAGATGCTATAGGAATGATCAGGGACCAGATACAATGGAAGTGATTTATGCATGGAGGTGGAATGATTGGAGATGAACTCACTTGACAAATCAACTTAGTAAAAGATGTGAGAGAAAAGATTGCGGAGCACATGCAACAGAAGTACTTTATGCATGGATGTGGTATGTTTTCACTTAAACATACTGGGAATATCCTTACGAAGCGAGTTAGTGATGTATGGTGGCTGTATGTACACCAACAAGTAAATTATCTTTATAGATGGGTCTAATGGATTTCAAAATGAACTCTTCCACTCATGTTGTCTCAGTAGGGTTGGTAAGTATAAATATGAGATGCACTCCTTAAAAAATTAAGATAGCTGCTCCATACAATAATTACTCTTGAAATAAAAACTAAATAAGATGCATTATACCTGTTTGAAAACATTGCATTCTACACTGTATACTTTATTTTATGCACACTGAGAAAAATATCTAAGGAGAGTAAGGTTTCCAATGTGTGATAAGACCCATGAGCCTTTGTTCAAATCACTTGTCCAATGTATCATATTCCCAAGCACAAAAGTGTAAGAATAGTTTTTGTTTGGAGTTCATGACTCGTCCACTAAACAGGGTATAATGATACCAAAAGACTGACAGATTTGAAAATGCCAGTGGAATAACTGAGGATCAAATGTAATGGATGCATTTTGAGTACAGACATAGTGCAAATGGGAATGTAAATTCCACGAGTCAAAGTGCAAAATGAACAAAAAGCAAGCAGCAGTTTATCTTGTAATAAAATTCGATCTGTATGAATGCTTTCACAGTCTGTAAGTTACTGATTCATCCCATGGAATTAAGAATGGATGTAAAAATAAGAAAGACACAGTGAACAGGCTAGAAGTGCTAGAAGTAGGTGGACAGGTGTATGTTTATTTTTCACAGTAATGAATATCGCACAGGGACAACATGCCACACTAAAAGGCTATCTCGGGTAAAATAAAAAGGTAAAAGAAAGTGAAAGTAGAAATTAATCAAGGCTCCACATATGTCTGTAGACCTGACTCAACCCCTAAAGAACCCTTGCTGTACCAATATATTTGATGGTATGGAGAACCTAGCTTTAAAGACTGCCTCTTCCCACCCCCATTAAATTTCCAAGGCACACTTTCTCAGAATCTACTGGTGCCTTTGTCACAAGGATATCTAACAAGCGCTGGAGAAAAAAAAAATTATGAATCATCTCTTATCAAACAGTAAAGATATCAATGTGAATCAAAATGGTGGTGGGGGAGGGAGTGAAGGTTCTGGGGGTACTGAAGAATGTGTGAAAAGAGAGATTATCATCTGGGAGGGCAAAAACAGTTATGTTTGAAAAGATAGTAATCCCAACAATATCATATGGAGATGAGGCATGGGCTACACATAGGGCTGTGCATAGGAAGGTGGATGTGTTGAAAATGAAATGCATGAGGGCAACATATGGTGTGAGAAGATTTGATTGAGGAAGTAATGAAATGGTTATAGAGAGATGTGAGACATGTTTTTCACTTTCTCAAAAATCTAAATACTTTCCCTGTCTGTTTTTCCCCCTTTCTCAATTCTCTCTATATTTCAATTAGGGCCCAGCCTTGATGTGGACTTTTGTCCGTGACTGAAGCCGTAAAAAAAAAGAAGAAAAAGAAAGAAAGAAAGTAAGAAAGAAAAAGAAAAGAAAAAAAGAAAAGAAAAGAAAGAAAGAAAGAAAGAAAGATTAAGAAAGCAGAAGAGGGCATGCTGAAGTGGTTTGGACATATGGAGAGAATGAGTGAGGAATGGTTGACAAAAAGGATATTATGTGTCACATGTGGAGGGAACATGGAGAACAGGAAGATCAAACTGGAGATTGAAGGATGGAGTGAAAAAGATTTTGAGCGATCACAGCTTGAACATGCAGGAGGGTGAAAGGCATGCCATGCATGGGACAGAGTTAATGGGAACAATGTGGTATAATGTCAATGGACTGAACCAAGGCATGTGAAGAATCCAGGTTAAATGTGGGAAAAGTCTATGGGGCCTGGTTGTGGATAGGGATGTGTGGTTTCAGTGCATTACATGACAAAATAGAGAATGGATGTGCGCAGATATAGCCTTTATTCGGCTGTTCCTGGTGCTACCTCACTAAACTGGGAAACGGTGATCAAGTATTAGAAAAATATACGTAAAAAGTAAAGCAGACAACTTTGAAATTAAAAAAAACTGTAAATATGTTTCCCAGAACACAAGTTAACCTAAGTATGTAACATGAAGGAAATGAGGTCATCAAGGGAGATGTGTGCCCCAATCCCTTCACCTGTTTCTTAATGTATCTGCCAACCCAACCAGTGACAGCTGGTATATTACACTCTAGTTCTCTTTATCTGTATTCCGCCTTGACGATGTAATTATATGAAAGCACTTGACACTGTATTTTCTGTTTCCTTGTGCTTTTACCTGCATACAGCAGAACATTTCTGCCTTAAGAGACCCTAGCCATACTTGTAAGAGTTGCATTACCCACCATCATTCAAATCAAAAGGTTTGCTTTTAAGAACGAAGAAATGACTTATGTCACAAGGAACTACAATTAACACTGAAATGTCTCAGTTACCCATATGAGTTGACAGGGGAGGGTACAACCCTGGTGTAAACCACACACCAATAAGCAGCTGATTAGGTATAGTGTTTGGGGTACTCCAATAATCCTTCAATTTAACAGACCCCGATATAATGGATTTTAGACTTAACAGACCGGGCCCCCCCTGCACCACATGCATTTTATATCACCCTTGTTTTCTGTAGTGTGGGGTATACTCAATTTGTTTCAGTCTTAAGGAGCTTTCACACCAACATGACATGTGGCAGGGCAAGTGGCAGGAGGCAAGTGGCAAGTGACACAAAACACTGTGATTTCAGACCAAAGTGACAAGTGACACATGGCATGTGTACAGTTTCCCTGCTTAATTCACAAGATGTAATCATCGGATGATGATGCCAATATAATTGCTCTGATCGGTGCTGTAATCATCAGAAGAAAACGTAAGAAAAGATGGTGGGTACATCTATATCTGAGAGACAATGTAGGGATTCACAGTGCTTATGTAGTTGCAAGGCTCATCCTTTGAGTTGTAACGTGGTGATGTTGTGCCATACAAACACTTATAAGTTTCAACAATTTGCACAAAGTTTATGTTAAATGTCTCACTTTCTGGAGGGGGCATGTTGAATAACTGTTCACAAGAACATGAAGAAATTATGTACTCCTCTCCACAGACTGTGCGACCAAGGCACAAGAACATGAAGAAATTATGTACTCCTCTCCACAGACTGTGCGACCAAGGCAATGTTACCAAGTGTGGCTGGCAGAAATCCGCTAGGAGACTCTTCAAAATCTGCTACATACACCATAAATCTGCTAGTCTTTAATATCTTTAATGTTATTCTTATTAATATTATCTTGGTTATTAATCACTTAGATGGGAAAGCTTCATTAAATTTGACTACACAGGATGAGGAGGCATGTCGCATGCTGAAGAAAAACGATCTGGTCTGATCCCGGAGTGGCATCCAAGTGACACATGGCACATGCAATGTGTCATGCTACTCCTGTGTGAAAGGTTTCATTTATTTCTAAAGGTTCATTTTCAAGTGGCATGCCACGTGCGATGTGTCACTTTGGTGTGAAAGCTCCCTTAGTCTGCCTCAAGCTATCATGCGGTCAGGATGTATACAGAGAATTGTGACTTTATTTATTAAATAATTCTGCATTCCTTACAATTCAAAATGGCATCAAGTTATAGAGGAGATAAAAGAAAGCGTGTGAACTGTATATGGTATTACTATATGTTGTATCAAAAAATGGTTATATTTGATTCAATGGACTTTAGGAATTCACAGACACCCCCTCCCCCTATTAGTCCGTTAAATCGAAGGATTACTGTACAGTGATAATGATTTCTTGCTGTTGAACTGTTAGCACTATGGAAAGTTCTCTGTGCACCAGTAATCCAAATTACTGATTGTGATGGTTAAGTGGCAAAGATGCATGAGTCAACAAAAGTCAGCCCGTACTAAGCCAAGCTTGTGCAGAGCTAATAATATAGATAATTTACAAGGTTTCTAACATTTCTTTCACTTTATTGATATCTTTAATTATGATAAAATCAAAATATTTTATCTTTACATTTTGATAATCCCCAGTTCTGTTGGCCCCATAAATTTCCATAAATTTCCAGGCCAGGGCCATTTACAGGTTAAAGGAAGAAAGGTAATATAAAATGAGAAAGACAAAAACAGGAAGAGAATTCCACAGCTTAGCTGTCTGAAGGAATATTTAATCCTCGGGTGTCCAGTGTACAGAGAAGCTGTGGAAATTAGCTAAACATCCGCCTTAGGTCAAAATCTTGTGGGCCAGGACACCCTAAGACAGCAAAAGCAGTGACCAAAATAATACCTGCAAAACATAGGAGAGACAGCAGCAACACCAAAGAATATGGAAAGGGAAGGCTCAGAAAAAGTGATGCAAGGAGATAAATGAGATGGAAGGCTTTTGATTCTACTCTGGTTAATAGAGAGGGAGGATGAGCCACCCCAGATCTGTGAGCAGTACTCCATAGCAGGGAAAATAAAACCCCTTTAGACATGCAATAGCTGCTTACAAAAAAATAATCACAGCATCTATAAAGCAGGTAACACTCCCAGCTTTTAGGAGACTGCCATTGTAAAGCTACTATGAACAATTTCCATGACAGAGTGGATGGATACAGTTTTGCCCAACATATTTATGTTATTACAAGGATGAACTACAGTGTTCTGAAAATGAACAATGGGAAACAAATGATTCTTTAAAGGATATTTCTCCAGTTCTTATCATCACTTTTCAGAAGGAAAACAAAATCAAAGCAAAGTAATGCAAAAAATATAACCGCTTTCACTGACAGCACAATATAAACAATAATCTTCTACAACTGAAATACAATGCATTAAGGAAGTTCCTCCTATTTACTGTAAAATGTATTATTCCTCTGTATAAATATGTATTATTCCTCAGTGTACACAAAATATTTCTAACTCACCTGGCCGTGGGCCTGGCATTCCACCTGGACCTCTCAGCCCCATTGATCCATTGGGTCCACCAGGCATGTCTCCCAGGAGTGGAGGTCTACTTCCCATTAATGGACCCATGCCCATTGGGGGAGGACCAAGTAATCCTCGGGGACCATTAAAACCACCAGGTCCATGCATAGGTCGGGGACCAAAGCCTAAAGAAAAACAGAGTGAATTATCAAAAATGGATGACAAATACTCTTTTCTTTAATGTTGTAATTAAGCAGAGGTTTTACTAACAATAAGAGAGAAGTTCCAATAATATTCTTTCCACTCTAAGGGAAAAATATGGTAAATGAAACTACAGCATACAGTCATTCTCATTCATGCAGTACAACATACAATTTCTATTCTTGATAGATGAAAAATTAGATTTCTAAACATATATGACAAACTTTCTGTTTCTAGGAACAAGTAGTGATTAGCTTAAAAATGTACTACGGTATAAATGTTCTAAATAGTGTAATATAATACAGTACAGCCTGTTATCCAAAATGCTTGGGAAATAAGCCAATTTGGATAAGAAAATTTCTAGTTATTTAAGGTATTCTAATATATTGAATAATTCAGAAATTATATTATAAAATATATTATGTACTTGTAAATATCTTACAAAGAGGAAATATTAATACACGTAAGTAAATATGCAAATGACATAAAAGTCCTTCATAAATGCCGCCTTTGACTAGCCCACACCCGCCCTCTTGTTCTTTGTGCAAGACGGAGATGGCTTGAAGGAGCTATCAGATGATTGCTGATGACACTTGAAAGGGACCATTGTCCATCATAGTAACCCAAGGTGCATAAAATACATAAAAGGACAAGACCAGCACACAACACTGCACCATAAAGCACTTGGGAGATAGTTAACAATTACCAGCGCCACAAAATACCAGGAGGTAAATATAATTAATCGATGTGGTGTAGCGCACGCAATTCTAAATAATTCAAGTGAAATTCTTTTTTCTTATAATCGAGATTGCCAACCAAAACTGAAAAAATACATATGCCAAACAAATTTGAAAAAAATATGTTATATAGAACATTTCATTGTCTCATATATGGATAACAGATGTTTTACTGGCCAAACTCAACTAAATCATATAACACATTGCCATAATGCCCTATACATCGCATTACAAAAAATAATCAGTTGCCCTGGTATCAACCCACATCAAAAGCTCGTCAACATTTCAGCTATAATACATCTCAAGGAAAGGGAAGGTAATGTTGCCAGAACCCTATCAATCATCAACTTCCCATACATGAAAAGCTGAATGCTAAAAAGTGTGTGTATGTGATTACTATTTGCAATAAATATTTATGTACTGAAGGGAGAAAGCTTTTAAACTCCTGTTGCTCTCTCTCTTCAACTTGCAAGTATGTTAAATGTCTTTACACCCTAGTGTGTAAACACACACATCAGCATAAGCTAGGCAACCACTTATCTACCATCCCCAAAGGAAGAATAAACATCCAGTGATACGGTAATAACTCCCAGTGATACTGGGAAGTATATTTTTTTTTTAGTCTATTAACACAGTTCTTTTAAGAAGGTTCTTAAATACTTCAGGCACTGAATATGAATTACATAGATTGAATATTAAGAAAAATATGTAACAGAAATATGGGCAGTATAGGAAGGTAAAGTTTAGATAATTTCCAGTTCAGGGAGACAAGCGGTCATCTCATGGTTCTAAATGTAATCTTACTTAGCAACAGACTCAGTAAATTGTATTCTTTACACATAAATATGTGTATTTTCATACATATTTGCCATTTTCCGCATTAGCGAGGTAGTGTTAAGAACTGAGGACTGAGCCTTAAAGGGAAAATCCTCACTGGCCTTCTTCTCTGTTCCTTCTTTTGGAAAAGTATAAAACAGGAGAGGAGGATTTCCAGCCCCCTACTCCCTCCCCTTTTAATTGCCTTTTACGACATGCAGGGAATACATGGGAAGTATTCTTTCACCCCTATCCCCAGGTATATATTTTCTTTTAGCAAAGTAGTGCCAAGAACAGAAGACTGAGCTGTAAAGGGAATATCCTCACTTGGACCCCCTCTCTTCCTTCTTTTGGAAAAGTAAAACCTGGAGGGGAGGATTTCCAGGTCCCCGCTCCCACCCCTTTTAGCTGTTGCCAAGGGCTGGAAATCATCCCCTCCAGTTTTTACTTCTCCAAAAGAAGGAACAGAAAGGGGGCCAAGTTATGTAGCTTCTGGTATTGAATCAACCTATCTAGCTCAACTACAATGTCTTCTTTACATAAACGCTCATAAATCTTCAGAGCTCTAGAAATGAGCTGAAAGTTAGTAAGGCTGCTTTCTTCTTCATCTCATGCTTTATGTATGATGATAGCATTTTCTCCATATGTGCTTTCTAACCCTTGTTGTTACCATGGCAGACAGTAGAGCAGAGTGGACAACAAAAACTGAATTTTCACTGCATACTTTATGTTGGAGATAGTTCATTCGCCTGGGTTGTAAGCACAGCTAAGTGCTGATGCTCACACACAAGCATCAGCAAGTCATAACATTTCTAGCTTTCTTTCTGCAATCAGAGAGGTTCTATTTAACTGCTGGTTACGGGGTGAGAAATGTTACTAGACATATGGATGCCACATTAAGAAACACAAACACAGCGAGTTGCAGGAAAATCGCATCAGCAGATATACCCAAACTGTGGTACCTGCGAGTGACCCACTGGCAGGAAAGTGGCGCACTCCATCCGCAAACCCTCCCTGAGGAATCTGATGCACTTTCACCTCATATATCCGCATAGTAGCAAAATTTTGACAGCATAAAAAGATGGAATGGTAAAAGGAGGTTCATCACATAATGGCAAAATCAAGTATAATGGTTCCAGGCATATTACTATATCTCCAATTAGTATCAAAGGCATTGTCTAATTCAAAGAACACTACTAATGTATAATGATGATCAGCAAATTCTTTCTGAATGCCACTTTGATGTTCATATCAAGGGTCTGTGTTAGATTGAAAATTTTTATAAATACATTGGAAGGAGTGATACAATCATTACTTTAAATCCCTTAACTCCACTAGATGGATATCTATATGAGCTGGACATTGCTAAACATAGCAAGTTTCTTAATTTCTCACTAATCAGATTGTCCTTACAAATGATCAAGCTTTTCACTTAAAACTCTTCACCACTTTAATCAGTTCCTATTTCATATATCTTCAATATATTTCACAAAACCTTTCAAGCAACTCTAAATAAATATTCATTCAAACCCATACATACTTAAGAAAAAAATATCTGATGGAAATATGCTTATTTCTAGGTTTGCTAAACTTACCAAGGATGATGCACCGTCAAAAACAAAATACAGTAAACCTATTCTTTCTACACAAACAAAACAACTAAAAATGAACTAACCTGGGCCATTTGGTCCTGGCATCATGCCCATTCTCATATGACCGTAGCCATCATTCCTCATTCCCGTGTGTCCATGAGGGCCAGGTGGTCCACCCATCAAACCTGGTGGGCCTCCCGAACCTCCACCTGGAGGACCAAATCCAGGTACTGGAACAAAATTATTAAAGCCACTGGGTCCTCCAGGGCCATTGGGCCCAACAGGACCATTGGGGCCTGCGCTACCATCTGGACGGAAGTTAGGTGGGCCATCAGGTCGTGGGCCTGGTGGGGGAAAGCCTGGTGGAGGACCACTGAAAGCATCAGGACCAAAACGACCTGTGGATAAAAAAACACTCTACACAGGCTTACTTAAATTTAATACCACAATGAATACAACATTTTAATCACATAAAAAAATACAAATTAATGGCTTATTCTTTACTCTGACAGTAACCCAAATACATGCTACTACTGATTTATTCCAAATGGCTTGCAAAAACAATAAAAATGAGATGGCCAGGGCAGTTGCACTATCTTCAGGTTAAGAGGTTAAAAATATAATCAATGAACATTAATTCAAGTTAAACTTAAAAAATAAGTTGCTAATAATAATAAAGCATATCTACTTATCTATATCTCTCATGCCTACTCCCTTCAGAAACTCCCTCAAGAGGGTGGCCAAGGCAAAACAGTATCCATAACAGGTGAACTCCAGTGCCACTTCTTACCCTTTAGTACCTCACCCTTAACAGGCCACTGGCAGAGGGTAATACCTGGTGTTCCTACTGACTACTTTACTAATGTCTTTCTATGTCTGTTCCTGGCACTATGTCACTAACATGGGAAATAGCACACAAGAATGAAATGCATATTTGCGTGTATATGAGAAGATGGGTCTTTCTTCGTCTGTTTCCTGACGCTACTTTGCTGAAATGGGAAACAGCAATCAAGTATAATAAATGTAATATATAATAATAATAACAATAATAATAATGATAATAATAACAGAATAACAATAATAACATATATGGTAAAGGGAAAAGTAATGCTACCCACACACCTCCTGTATGTCGAAGAAGACGACTAAGATGGGCAGGAGCAGGGGGCTGGAAATCATCCCCTCCCGTATTATCACTTTCTGAAAGAGGGAACAAAAGAAAATGAGTATTTTTTCTCAAAGGAACAGTTATATATTCTTGGCACAATCTCAATGAAGCAGGAAAGGGGGAACTGGCATATATTTATCTATAATTACTCCAGGACCAATATCTATGTAAGTCCTGGTGTTACCCAAGACTTTTCTAAAGGCCTTAACATCTCAAGGCTGCACTACTTCCAAAAGTAAGAAAAAGTAGACTCCTTTGAAGTGAGAATTTCTCTGATGAGACTATACTTCCAATGAACAGTCTCACCAGAGCTGAATTTTCAGTAAGTTGTAACCTTGAGCATGCAGAGTCTGGTAACACCAAGTACATACATTTATTTTTTCATTTTTTTAACACAAATGCCTCTCCCACCTTAGTAAGGTAGCATAAGGAACAGATAAACAATGGCCTCATCCCCAAATATTCACTTTCTAGCTATTAATTAAAAATGCAAATATACCAGAGCCTACTATCCACATCTATGTCCTTGCCATCAAGTAAAATGAAACTGTACCAAAACCTACCATCCATATTTATGTCCTACAGACACACACTCTCTCTCTCTCTCTCTCTCATTCATGATGGAGGCTCCAGTCATGGTAAAAGTCCACATCAAGGCCAAGCCTTTATTGAAATACAGAGAGGTTATTGAAAGGGAAAAAGAAGGGACAAGGAAAAGTATTTAAAAATTTTGGAGGAAGTGAAAAACTTCTCTTTGACATTGTGCAAGGTTATTAGACTCAGCAGTAAAAAGGGAGAGCCTATTTGGTGTGTGAGTTTGAATGGAGAATTTGGAGAAATTGGAGCCTTTTACAAACCTGGGAGTGAATATGTCACCAAATGGGAGCTAAAATGACCCATAGGGAGGATGAAGGAGGACAAAGATCTTTGGTTGAGAAATAATGTAAATAAGATAAGGTTAAGAGGTCTAGTAGGGAGAAGACACAGGTTGATTTGAGTGTGATTTTGAATGGATAGAACCTTGAGCAAGTAGAGTGTTTTATGTACCTGGGAATGGACATGACAGCATAAAAATTATGGGAGATAAAGTATATCATAGGATGGGTGAGCAGCAAGGGTCCTCGGTGCATCAAAGAAATTGTAGAAAGAGAAATAACTGTCAATGAGGTCATGGATGGGTATGTCTGAACATACAGTAGTCCCAACGACCTGTATTGGTGGAAATCATCGGCCCTACATATAAAAGATGGGTTTGTTTGAAACTATGTTAAACCCATATAATGGCTGAGAGTCTCAGGCACTGAATACAAAAGAATGGAAGAGGGAGTGCATGCTCTAAGTGAAATGCCTGAGAACAATAAGTAGGATGAGGCAGGTTGATAATGTAAGGTAAGAGAGTGTAAGAAAGAGGTGTGGTAGCAAGAAAAGTATGACTGTGTGAGTAAACTATGGTGTGTTGATTTATTTTTTTTTTTTTTTGGGGGGGTGGAAGTCTAAGAGGAATTATGTGTCAGAAGTGGAAGATAAAAGGAGGCAGGGAAGACAAAGAAAACAGAGACATATTGAAGACTTTAGGTTATCAGGACCTGAATAATCAGGGAAATGAGAGGCATGCATGGGATAAAATGAACTGGATCTTAATGGGCTCATCAAGATAAACAATGGGATAGTTAGAAGGGCTTGACTGTGGACAGTACGTGCTGATTTCAGCATATTATGCATGACATGTAGGGAGTTGATGTACAAATGCAGCTGTAGTTGGTTTGTTCATGGGTTTGTTCATGAAAGTGGGAGATGGCATTCAAGAATTAAAAATGCTAAACATATTTATACCTAACTGCTTCTCCTGCTTTAATGGGGTATCATCAGGAACAAACAAACAATGCCCTAAATTTCCTTAGCTGCTTTTCCCATCTTTGTAGGAAAGCATCAAAAACAGTAAAAACTGGTGTTGCATGCATGTGTGTGTTCCTGCAGAAACTCAAGCATGAGCACACATACAAATGTCAATCTTGGTGTATGTTAGCATACTGAAATGCATGAATCAACAAAATACTATACACTACACTGTACATTTCAAATAAACTTACTGTTTTCACGTCCCCTCATGTTATCGAGGTCACGATCTCGGTCATGAATACGTTCATCTCTCTCATGTACTTCCCTGCCTCTGTCTCGATCTCTATCACGGTCTCTGTCCCGTCTTTCCCGATCATACTTGTCCCTAGGTTCCATGTCACCTCCAGATGCTAAGTTTCGTAACCGCTCAACTAAACCCATCTTGTCTTCACCAGATGGTGAGGAATGGGTCACTGAACGGTCAAATCTATGTTGTCTATCATGCTGTCGTTCAACATGTTCATCTTTTTCTTTGGAAGGAAGACCATTTTCTTTCCTGAAATTTCAAAAAAAATCATGAAATCAATTAGCATTCAACCAGAATAAAAATGAAAATTAAATATCCCCATCCCTGGGGATAGGGGGAGAAAGAATACTTCCCACGTATTCCCTGCGTGTCGTAAAAGGTGACTGAAAGGGGAGGGAGCGGGGGGCTGGAAATCCTCCCCTCCAGTTTCTGCTTTTCCAAAAAAGGAAC
>JAYMFT010389397.1:0-19824 GCA_038088735.1 Panulirus argus | reverse complement strand
AGTATTCTTTCTCCCCTATCCCCAGGGATAATATATATATATATATATATATATATATATATATATATATATATGGGTACCCAGCATTGTTTAGAGAAAAAAAAATGGTGGCCTATGGTGGTCTGAAAATGGCCTTCCAGATCAAGGTGTGGTGCTCTAAAGCCTTGCCCAAGTTTTGAAGTACCAACACCCAAGTGTGGGTGAGCGATAAGGAAGCGCGACGGGGAGCAAACTACAGCAAAAATGAAAGGTGAAAATCAGGGGTATTTTAGGGGAGAAATTTTTTGGTTAAGTGAATTAAGAAGTGTATTGAAGGACAGGAACTTAGGAAAAAATAGCAATGAAACTGAAGTAGAACGGAGATTTTCAGTAAAGATAGAATGAATATTCTCCATAAAACGAGAGGCTCACTTTTAAAGCATGGAATATTTACGAAAATAAAAACGAGAATGTTGGAATGGGTGAAAATAGGGGGAGATGGGGAGAATGGTCAGAACGTTGTAATGCAGTGGAAATGTAACAGAGATGGAGTAAGGGTCGACAGGTGCTATGATGAGTAAAAAAGTCAGATATGGAGGTGGACTGAAGCCAGAATGTGACGCTTGCAGCAGAAGACTTTGGACACGGAGGAGAGTGGGACGCGATATAAAGGTATCGAACGTTGAATGATATCGAGAGATAAATGTATGGAGGAACGAAATGGAATATATAAGCAAGTCGGGAAAGCAAATGTGAAGAATGGACGCATCGGTAGTGTCGTGTTATAGGAAGGAACATGGCGGAGGGAGGCGGGCGGACACTACCCGCCGCTCTACGTGCTCCCGCTTGATTTAACTGATTGGGCCGCTACCCGTCCGGAGACGCCTGACTAACCTTACTTCCCTTCCCCTCCTACACTCACCTCCTCCCTGTACGCCTCTACCCAACCCAATTTTACGGCAGATTTTCGCATAACTTAATTCGTAGCATTTTTTTTTTCAGTGGAATTATCGTTAAAAAATAGTGCTTATTTTTCTTTTCCTTACGGTAAAATCATTTATGGAGTTTTTACAAGTGGCAGGTGATAGTGATTTTATAAAAACTGGCGTAACTCTGTGGATGAATTTTGAAAGACAACCCAGACTTCGTAAGTGTTAAGCAGTGGGATTTGATAGACAGGCTGCAGAACGAGGAAGGAGTGCTGCTGACAACTTCCCGGGGCTGGCTGACACAATGTGTTCAGTTACCCAAAACTGGTTATGGTTTTTTTGAACTACCTTTTTGGGGACGCATATCTGTCCATTAACTTAGAATCTCGTGTGAACAACTTTCTCGCTTGACTCTATTTATCGACATTATTACTCTTGAGGAGTTGTTGCTGGTGTAGAGTAGGAAGAGAGGTGAGGTCAGGGAGACAACCCCGACCACCTGATTCTGAGTCCCGTTGTGCAGCTGAGGCGTTGTTGATAAGGGTCCTTTGGTGCTGCTGCAGAAGGGACGGGATTTTGGAAAGGGGCTTGAATATAATTGTATCAGGTTTATTTTCTTTATCTCTTTCTTACTCTTCGCCAACACCACAAAAATTATATCTGCGTAATTTCAGACAAATAACTCATCTAGTAAGGAGCCGTGAAACATTCTACGCTGATGTTTCTGAATAAATGCGACGGACTTTGTCCGTAAAGATCTGACCGCCAAACTGAATAGTCTTTCTTCCTTCATAGTTGATCAGAGAATGTTTTCCATCCTTCTGAAACTAGTGAACTACCTCTCAACCTCACCTTCCCCAGTAGGCAACGTTCAGCTCGTCGTCAACAGTATTTTCATGTACAGGAATTATTCCTCGTATGGATTCTCAAGACATCTAGATCCACTAGTGTGCTAGTAGCTAGCTGGTCGGACGGGTTTCTAAAACAAAGAAATTGAAACAGTTTCAAGATTGGGTATTTGGTGATGGACATTAGTACAAGGAATTACTTAAGTAATTTCTGTGACACAACATTTTATATTACCCTTACCGATAGATTATAAAACATTGGTGTTACAAAAATTGAGTTGTAATGGGCAGTGTGACATTTAACATTTACTAACTCTCGGGGCTGATCTCAGTCCACGGACGATTAGTGTCACCAGGGGCCGACACTGAGGAAAGAAATCGATGAGCATCAGGAGGGTGTGATAAATATGATTACCGTCCATAATGTACCTGCAACATTTGATTTAGTATGAGGTGCAGTTGCATGAGTTTCCTGAAGATTAGATTGAATCGAAGTCACAGGTAGCCTACCGAAGGCATAACTAATGTTAGTTCGGCGTGTGTCGCTTTGGGGGAAATGTTTCAAGTGTTGACAAATATCTTATTGAATCGGCTATTTTAAGATTCACTGTCATTTCGACTGTGCTTGTTCATGATATTGTAGTGGACTCGGAGAAACGCAAGGGTAGAAATGCAGGTTATATACAATTATGTAAGATAGATGCTCAGTGCTCCTCCCATAACTCACATTCAACCCCAACAGTTTTCGATAAATTTAGTATGTTTGATATACTCCCAGTAGAATACAGAGTAGGACAGTTAAAGTATGGGCGCGTGTATAACTTCGTAAAGGATAAACCTCCTAGGTTATGAGAGATGTAACGTTATGATAGCTCATGATCACCCCAGATATGGAACGAGAGATAATGCGTTTTACGTACATACAGGAGGAGGTTTTGGTGAGTTTGTTTATGTATACCGGTATAGTTTTGTGTACGTATGTGTGTGTGTGTGTTCACGGTGACTGAAATGTATTATTTTACCAAATAGACTCCGTCAGTCCGTCATTCAGCCGTAGTGAATGGTCATAGTGTATCATTGCAAAAGCTACCTATTTTTACAGGACTTATTATTTAGTGAAAATATATGTATGATTTTAATAACGAGTATCTGTGAATCTTTGTCAAGAATTCAGGCTGTGGAAATAAGTTTGTTCGAGACGAGCATGTGGTATGACTAGATGGAATGAAGAAAGTAATAATGGGTGCATGAGAGATTTTGTATGGCGGGAAATGAGAAGGGAATGAATTTGTGGAGTGGTTGAGTGGGTTAAACGTAATACTTTGAGGTGTTTTGGGCATGTGGAAAGAATGCGGGACAGGGAATTGACAAGGAGAATGTATGATAGTATAAGTAAAGGGCTTGGCGTGAGAGGAAGACCACATGTGACATGGGGTAGCAGAGTGAGAATACTGGGTGGAGAGAAATGGAGAGAAGAATGCGTGGAGTGGTGTGTGCAAGGGAGGCCTATATGAGGATATGATTAAGTGCAGACTTGCCACTGTGGCCACCCTCTTGAAGGGAGTTCCCGTTACGAACAGGCGTCAGAAATATAAAAATACAATTTAGATCACACTTTTTGCATTACCAGAGTTTTCCTTAATTACTGTACTCGATGTTTAATCCGGAGGTAAAAGGGAGTGTGTTAGTGAAAAGAAATCAAGTCAAATCCAAAGAAGTGCTTAACTTTTATTAACACGACAACGGATCATTATCGGGCTCTCGCTGCACTCCAAATAGTTTCTTGGATGTACAGAAGAACCTTGATATGTGGGCCTTCATTCTCCAGACGCAGAAATCGTTAAGACCTTGACTACTTTTCTTAAACAATGTGCGGAGTCATTTTCAACGGCTCTTCCGTTTACTGTAGTGTCATTTAAGTACGTTCTTGAAAATTTGACAGATGGTTCTGCATTAATGTTGACCAGGGCAGCAATTTTCTCTTCAATGCAAGATCTGTTGGCTTGTATGGTCGTAGACATCGTAAATATTGTCTCCCTTGTTGTCGGACTCTTACGTAATTCTCAAAATTCTGTCCGTGTGTGTGAATTGCTTTTTGCAAAACACTAGTGTACTTGTATTAGAGTGACAGAAAAGTTATATTTTTTTTTAAATATAATTCATCTTAAAGAATATGTATGATGATTTATATTATTATTCTTGTCAAATAGATTCTGCGGCCTAGATCTTAAGTTGGCCTCCAGACAGCTCAAGAAATAAAGATAACGTTTATTTCATTAATTACAGTAGAATAGGCTTCACTACTCCGCTTTCTATGAGTATCCGGAGAAAGTGGTCGGTCGTGAAAATATAACATCCAACACAGTTCTGATATTTACCATCAGGATTGAGGCCAGAAAGGTTTTAAAATAAATAGTTTACATGTTTTATTTATCAAATGGTTAAAAAGTCGTTGACATTATGCTGACACTACCATATCTAAGGTCTGTCACCTTGTATTTGTGGTAGTTGTAGCAACTGGTTGTTGGAATGTGTGTAGTTAGATGTAACTTGTGATGAATTACTGGGCTTGCGCCAGCAGCAGTTTATAAGTGACATATGCAATCCTTCCCCTTTCATGCAGTTTGTGTGATGTGAGAATTATCCGGAACACCAGAGGCTATTTCGGTGTACCTGGAGCCGAAACCAGCCAGCCAACCTCGCCAATGCATGTTCTTATGCTATGATTTTTACTCGTGCGTGTGCGAGTTGAATATTCTTACTTATTACAGCTTCTCAGAACATTTAGTTCAATCTAATACCAACCTGATTTTATTTTTGGAGCTAGTCTCTTAAACGCTTAAGAACTTTAATATACGATACGATATAAATGTTTCATAAGTATGAATTAGTTGAACAGAAAGTCATGCAACCCATGCCACTGATTGGCAAAACGATCAATTGATATTCTTACGGTAAAGGCAAAAAAGAAATCACATCTTTTGCCTGAAAAAAATGGAAAAAATATCAAATCCATCCAAAGAAGATGAGGTATACTATGTAGATCCAATATTAAATGTTTAGGATATTTTTGTTGCGAGGAATGTGCTGGAACTCCACAAACTGTGTGGCATCATACGGGTAACACTTGAGTGAGCCAGAGACACAAGAAATCGAACTTTCACTTCACGTAGGTAATTATTGCTATGACATTCCTCACTGGCGCTGCGAGGGTGTTGGTTGCTGCAGTTGGACGGGGCGCAGCCAGCCGTCACATTTGCAGCAAAGCTCAACACCGTCTTACAGCCGTGTGCAGTAGCCGTGTCCTCTGCTGGACCCAGGCCTGTCACGTGCGGGAAATGGGCTCGACGGTCTCTTGCCGGAGCGGCATCGACCGAGATTCTGACGGCAGCGCTGCAGAAGGTCAGCAACAGGTTACCGTCTGGGGGTGTGGCATCTCATGCAGTGCTTTCACTCCTGTTACAGACATTGATGAAATATGTGTGTCATTTACTTTTTTGTGTATTAATCAAATTATTATGTAGGGGAAAGTATTTTACAGTCATTAAACTCACAATTATCATTTGAAAGTTTAGAAAAAGATTTTTTTTCACCAGGTTAAATTGTAGGTGATGGACATATGGGATGAAAGTTTAGAAAAAAAAAATTTTCTTGTTTAAGTAAAATTGTAGAAGACGGGCACATGGTGGGAAAAACAATTAAATCTGTGTACAGTGTGTATAGGGCATGACATTTTTTTGTGTATTTCCTCTAGACTTCACTAAACTTTTTTAAATTGGGCAGGGTTTTGAAAAAGAGAGCATTAATGGGATGAATATGCTCAAACAGTTGAGAGTGTAAGTAATGCATTTATAACACTTTCGTTTAAATCCAGCCAATAGTAAATGAACAGGAGGAATACAGATGGCATCCCGTCATTTTCTAATGTCCTCTTGCTACATACAGGGACACTAGAAAAGTGAACTCGGCAGATGGGTGATAAATAGATAACTGGTGTTTGTTGGATTCTGTAGAGTTTTTATCATTTCATATGTTGTTTTATAACTCAGAGGAAGCTGTAACACAAGAAAACTTGCCTGAGAAGTCTGAAAAATGCTTATTTTCTTATATATACATTCCATTGAATCTTGCCATGTATCAGAATGTTTGCATCGGAATTAATTTGAGTTTTGCAGATATGTTGGGTAAGTTCAGGTGTCTACATAAATATTGGGCATGAATTACTGCAGATGAGATCTGCTCTTGACAGGGTCAAAATCCTCTGTCTCCATAGACATCTGAACTCGCAATTTATCTTACAAACTAAAGGAATCAAGCACTTTAAAATGGATTGCTTGTTTTGATAATGAAATTTTACTAATAACAGAACCCACATGACACCTGAAAGGTTTGAATAGGCAGGTTATCTTTAATGTTTTTTAATTGGTATTTTACATCTCTTATTTGTTATTTAACACCAAATTTTTCCTTTCCCTCATAGCCCTGCGACTAACGATTTATTTGATATTGAAAGTTGGTTTTAAGAGTGAAAAATGAAAATGCCACAATCTGAAATCACTCTTTATTGTGGCAACAGTGAATCCATGAGAGTAGAACACAAATCATAATCTTAGAAAGTATGCATCCATTGTGTAAAATATTATAACTATCTATGCTCCTTAAGATTAGATAGGTACTTGATTCTAAGTTTAACCCATTCACTGTGTTTGTGTTTATGATAAAGTATTTTGTAATCTGTTTGTTGTTGCTGTAACATGTGATCAGAATTTACTAGAAGTCCAGTTTTGGGCTGATGATTGTAGAAAAATGGATCTTGTTGAAATACTGTTACTCATTATATGACGTAACATAGCATTAATAAACATAGCATTAATAATGAAGATCTGACCTTAGAGTACATCAGAGTCAGTCATCCTAAGTGTCCTTCATTAGATGAGAGACTAACACAGTCAGTTGAAGTCTCCCACACTCTCACCAAGGGACAGAAATCTTACATAGCGAATGCCATTGGATGTTGCATTATCATGATCATTATTGGATGTTCTGATTTTAACATCATTAAGATTATTGCTTGTGCTAGTTTGTTCTTATATTGACAGATAGATGTGAATGTGATTTAACTTGTGGTTCATTATATGTGCACTTTCATATTATTAGCAACATTTTTAGCTATTTTAAGGATGAATCTTGTGACATTTACAAATATGAGTTGACAGAAATTCATACAAGCCATTCACCTTACCTCTTATAACACTTATAGTTCTTGGTGATTTCTGCTTGCTTAGAGTGCATCTCAGCATGTGTAGGTATATATGCAGATCCTCTAAAAGACATCCTGTAAAGGGATAGATCGTGGTGTACTCTTTCTGGTAATTTGTTTTGTACTGGAAAGAGCCCATATTTGAGGTTGGCATATTCTAGTAGATAGATTTCAACGAAAGTGGTACCAATGGATTTTTTATACTCTGAAATGCTGACATAGAGAGTGGGTTTTATTTTGTAGCTTCTCTTTCACCCCTAAATTTAAACCCCTAAAATATGGGTAGGACTTTGAATATGAGAGAAATTGTGAGGTAAAAGCACTCATTACCAACTGTTCAGAATTTAAGAAACTAATTTGCAAAATTTTCATCCAAATCTATCTGCTAAAACCAGAGGGATGCATACAGTATCTAAAGCAATTTACGAATGACTGTGTACATAGTGCAAGGACTTCTATAAATGACTGTCCTGCAGACAGCATAAGACGCATCTCCGCCTGGGGCTTGTTCAGGTTCTGGAGAGCTTTATTCAGTTTTTAAGTCACTGTACAGACAGAGTGCAACTGATATAAAAAAGTAAAATCTCATAATTTATTTAACTTCTTTGTTGCCTCTTCCATGTAACCACATGTGTCTTGTCACATCAGAAATGCTAAATTTTTTAATATTTAGAATTGCATCATCACTACAATGTGGGCACAGTGTTATCTTAAAAATTATTGGACATGCCAGAAGGAAGGTCCCTAACAAGTCTTGGTTCTGAAATAGGTGCCACAGTTTAAAACTTGTGAAATCACTGCCTTCACAAATTTTTCCTCTGTGAAATTCTTGAAGACCGAAAATTATGTCATCAAACATTTACTTTTATTATCAAATGTATGTTAAAAAAGTCATCAGTATTCATAATTGATAGGCAACAATAACTACTCCCTCCCTAAGGAATGGTTCCAAATCTTACTGGATGTTCCAGTCCTCTACATGATATTTTATGCTATCCATATTATGAAACCAGTGTTGCAATAATGAAAGATTCTGTCTGAAAGGAATCCAGTTCTATTTATAGAGGTGTCATCTCTTAAAGACTCAGGTTACCACATCTGTCCTAGTGTCTTCCCAGTTTTTCCTCTTGACACCTAGCTATGAAATCATTGATACATTTCCCACAAAACAGGGGAATTTTAGCTAGTATTAGATATCCTGTGCACCACTCCAAATTTCAGTTTACATCTTGTCTTGGTAGTTTATAAGTTACTGATATAGTGTACTTCAGACTTTTATTCATTTTTATTATACCCACATCATCCCTCCCCCCATAATCTTCCACACATTTGGGTTATTTGATATCAAAAGATAAGATTTATGAATGCAAATTAAAAAGCGGTCCTCATGAGTTGATATTTATAAAGGAAATGAGGAATCCATGAGGGTAGAATGAAGATTTCAAACATACAAATAGCACATTCTCTTTTTGATAGATTGCTGGAGGAGATGCAAGTATTGAGGGTTGTGTGTATCATAGAAAATATTGGGTAGATTAATGTAACATTAGGTAGTACAGTTGTAAAAATTGGTTAAACCTCTGAAAACCTCACTTAACCTCTCCTCCAGACTAGATTTATCTTAAATGTTCAATATTTAGTAATTGTGTTCTGCAGTGCTAGTGTAGCATAAGAGAATATTGTGCAGTAACAGTTGTGAAGTTTGATTTGGAACATTATGTATTATTGAATGATATTAAAGGCAAAGTTATATATATCAAGAAAGAGTAGGGTTAATTAACGTAGAAATTGGTAATGCACTTGTGAAACATCAACAAAATTAAAAAGACTTCATCTATGAACAGATATGTTAGTTGAAATGTGCCAAAATTCTGTTCACCTGCTGGGGATTGCATTATCCTTTGCTGCATTGTCTTAACATCCATTGCCATGTTGGAATTGCATTTCCATGGATGTGCTTGGTATATTTCATCTAGAATATTGTAAATGTCTCTGGTGTATTTCAACTACAGTATTGACAATTAAAATAAATGTTGATTGCTAGATAAATTATGCTTTACAAGCATATAACCTACTTCAGCAATAATTAATCACTTGACTGCTTGGAAGGTAGGTGAGGTTGTACAAGCATATTGCTTTCTTTCACATTAACCCCTGATCTTACTTCAAGTACTGCTATCATCCTATTCAATAGCATTCAGTACAAAGTAGAAAATAAGTTGGTCCTTCACTAGTATTTCTGCTTGATATATAGTATATAATGCACTTTAAACATAGATAACCAATTCCCTTTGCTAGTTTTGATGTGGAGCTAAAATTGGCTTTTATCTAGTGTTCTAGTCAAAATATACCAGTCACACCCATGATTGCAAATCATGCAAATGTCACTGAATGCCTGCAGACATATGACAGACTGAGCAGCCTTGAAATGCTTAGCAGCATACCAATTTAATGTTGTATATATCTGTTATGCATTTCAGTTACTTGGTAAGGTTTTCATAGGTTTTATCTACTTTTACATTAAACCCACGTTTTCCATGAATCTCTCAAACCACCCCATATTTGCAGCAAAATACTATTCCTGAAGAGTCTAACCAACATTTGTTAGTAAATCCTTATGAAGTCATAGGCATCTCCTTAATGAAATAACTGAAATGACAAAGGCATACTCCTTTGGTTCAGGTTTTCCATCCAGACAGTGAATTTTTTCATCTTTTCCATCAAATCATTCCATGTAGTGCAGACAATGAACTAGAACCTGTTTTACCCTTATTTTTATGAATAGTGGCCACAGTAGAATGAGTATGATCCATTGGCTTTGGCCATAAGTTTCTTCCTATCATCAAATCACCTTGAGTACATCTAATTTAACATTGAGTGGTAACTTGATGTCTTGTGCTAGTGTTGTTACTTCCCTGTGCTTAGTAACCTAACATATTGTTTGAATATATAATGGAATGAATACACTTACAATACTGTAAATGGCTTGATGAACTGCAAACAGTGAAAACGACCTTTATTACTTTGTACAAAGAGGAACATGCTTCTGTGAGCAAGCGATAATAGCTTCCAACCAGTGGTATCATTTTCAGCATACATGTATATCCCATTGAATGGAAGCTACCATCACTTTTAAACAGAAATATGTTCCTTTTGTATACATTGTTCAGTATTGCTTTCATTCCTTTGCGGTTTGTTAAGCCTTCTAGAGTACTATAAGTGTATTCATTCCCTTGTGTATTCAAGCAATAAGTCAGGTTGCAAAGCACAGGGGAGTACTATGAAGCTATCACTCTTGTTAACTTATGAGGTACTCAGGCTATTTGATAAGAGGCAGAAACTTTTGGCCAAGGCAAAATCCATGGGTTCCCGTGAAGTAGGCTCTTGTTTATTGTCTGCCTCTACAGAAAGGATGGAAAACTTATTAAGTGTTTGGATGGAAAACCAGAATCAAAAGAACATACCTTCATCATTTCAGTTGATTAAGAGAAGGGTTGACTTCATATGAAGATATTAACTGAAGTTGATGAGACTAGTTAGGAAGAGTGTTTTAGTGCAAGTTGGGGTTGGTTTGAGAGGTTCATGCCCCATTATAGTTTTCATAGCATCCATAGAGTGCTACTTTGATAGTACAGTAGCTTTTCATCAAATAAAGCACCGTTTTCTTTCTTCCAATGACTTTCACTCTGCCCCTATCCTACTTCACTACTGCCTCATGCCCTCTTCACCAGCATTCTCAATATCATTTTAATTCTGTCAGATGTACCTCAGAATTGGCAACAGTTCATGAATTAATTAGTCTAAATTATATCACAATAGAATGTGGTATATTGATAGTAAGCTGTTTCAGGTAAAGTCCACACACAAGAATAGTATGGGGAAATTTTTGGTCAGGAACATAACCCCACTTTTAACTTGGGTTTTATTTGCTTGTTTAGTGACATTCCCCTAGAATAACAGATCTCTAGGAACATAACCACATTATTCTATGGGGGACACCCAGTACCCTTTTGTGTATGAAATGTGGAAAAAAATTTACTTAACTATTGTAGTGCCCTCAGTACCAGTAGTTGCAACTCTGCTGAGCAGCAGCTGGTAATTTTGAAAATGAAATAGGGAAAGATGTATGTTCAAAAGTTTTATGTCTCTCTATTGACGAATCAGAAGCTAGACAATTGGTATGGCAAAGCACTCCATTCTGACTTCTGTTATGCATTGAAGTGCCAGTAGCACAAATAGGAAACAAACACAACATTTTAAAGAACACTAAAGATTGTTGTTTTCAGTTTCAGTGCTGGATGTAAAATTACTAAATAAGAAATACCAAAACCTGAAATGTAGGTTCAAGACAACCGTTTATAAAATAGTGTTGAAAAAGTCCATAAGTGATGAATGCTGTATCATTGCCATTAGAAAATAGTTATTTCTGTGTTTGTAGATCCTATTACTTTAAGGTGATTGAAGCTTTTTTTATACACAGATCGAAAGATGAGCACACAGAGCAAAACCAGCAGTGGAGAGGAGATGGTGGAAGCAGTGATCTGTCGTGAAGAGGAGTTGCCAGAGGATGGGTAAGAATCCAAAAAATTCTCTTTACAGTGTTATGCACTCTCTCCATCATCCCAGCTACAGTTGTCAGAAGTATGAATAGTGATTTATTTTCCCTGGAAATCACATTCATTAAACTAAATGTAAATCTAACCTTATGTAGAAAGGTCAACAATGAGTTGTCATTACTTTAAGGTTAAACTTGGAATAAGGCGAAGATGAGATTTTTTTTCCTGTAAACATTGCTGGTTTGCAATGAGGAATTTGATGCTGATTTTTGAGAATTGTACATAGAGTACATAAGAATAGGTAGTAATAATGAGATAATGTTGGGAAGATATGGAACATTATAATGAAGTAGTAAGTTGATGAATTTAAAGTTTAGTGTAATATGATTTGGCATATGAAAATGGTATGGAATGGGAGCCAAAAAGAATGTATTATTAATGTGAACAGAAAAGGTGTAGAGGAAGATCGAAGGTAAGATGGATGGAGAAGGCAAGGTTATGTGCTTGTGTGAAAAGAGTGTTAATGGAGTAGCCTGAAGTAATTGATCAAGAACTGTTTTGTTCTAGCATTCTTGATGTATTGTGGGAAAGAGTAGATGGAATTCAGGTAAAGGGATAGCTAAGTACATGGACAGATAAAAAGAGAAGAGATTAAATCAGGTGGCACATACATCAAACATGTATCACTGTTGTTAATGTATGTGTTAGTTTATGAGTATGTGTTAGAGTAGACTGAAATTAGGTGATTGTGCCTTGGATATGAAATTGTTAATTTGTTATAGTTAATCCAGATAAACCTATGTAATCATCATCTTGCATTTGTAGTGCCATCATCCTTCTTGCACTGAGTGGATGACTGAAACCTCCAGATAGTTATAACTGCGCATTTGCTTTTCTCCCATAGCTTTCCTCTTTCTTTTACTTGCCAGCCTTGGCTCCCTCTTTACTTATTACCATTTCTCATTCTCTTAAACTGCTTTTCAACAGTAATAAATATCTGATTACATGTGAAATGAAAAAAAAAAAATTGGGCTGCAATTCCCTCTGTAAGACAGTGGTAATCTTAATCTTAGATGTCTCACTTATGGTAGTTCTTTTCATTATAGTAACGGAATTGAGACCACATTATCATGCACTGGGCCAAGTTGGTAATGTCAACAGTTGTAGGAGAACAGTTCTTATGCTTTTTATCTTTTTAAGTATGAAATTTGAACTTTGTTGATATATTGCAAATGTAGACTTGATTTGTATGATTGCAGTAATTTACAATTGAATTGTTTTTACAGGATGAAAACATTTGAAATGGAGGGTGGCAAAGTACTGGTTGTTCATCATAAAGGTCACCTGTCAGCAATAGGTAGCAAGTGCTCACATTATGGAGCACCATTAGAGAAAGGTGCATTGTGTAATGGGAGAGTGCGTTGCCCATGGCATGGTGCTTGTTTCAGTGTAACCACAGGTATATGAGATGTTTCTGTTCATCCTAAATAATTCTTTTTATGTATGATTTAGTCCAACAAACTGTCTTTAAATGTAGATAGGTTGTTAGTGTGAGCAAAATTTTTCTGATTGGTCTTATCATCACTTTTAATAATGCAAGGATAACTAGAAAGTTGCTTATTCAAAAGATTCAAATGAAGCTTGGTCATTTGTGTGCCCATCTCCCACACTAATGGTAGTTTTCGAATTCTACAGTTAGGAGGACTTGTTGCTGTTTGAATTTCTTTGTGTGTGTGTGTGTGAGTGTGTGAGGGAGTTCCAGGATAGAACAGGCATCAAAGATATAGGTGGATAGATTTAGATTACAGCTCATATATATATCTCAGAATGAACCCATTTACAGTTGCCATTCAGATCCCTCTCATACATGAAATCAACAAGTATGTTGAAATTCAGTTAGATGGTTAATGTTGAGCTTGTTCCAGTTTACCAAATATTCTGAGTTACTGAAGTGTTCTCCACAAAATATAGACAAAATATCTCAAGTTACACAAAATACATGGAAGGGGAGCAGGTTATGACCTGCAAAATTTTTGTACTTTTTGTTTGCTTTTTCTTAACTTAAAGTCCAGTACCTTTATATTTCAAAGGTGTGATTTACACATTACACATGACAGCTTGAGAATGGATGTGAGGGAATGAGACCTTTTCTTCACCTGTTCCTGGCACTACCTCGCTAATGCAGGAAATACTTAACAAGTATAAAAGAAAAATGAATGATCTAGGGGCTCACATATCCTTAACAAAAAGAGAGAAAAAGTGAACTGATGTACTTGCATATGTGATGTGAATATTATAGTTTGATTTTATAGTACAGTAAAGTTGCTTTATTACCTTGATGATATACTGGTTAAGATAATTGATTTTTCATCGAGTGGTGAAGGTCTGATACCTGGCACAGGCAGACAGCATGCAACCTCCCCTGTTGTACACACCCCTTAAGTTGACAAAAGCAGCAAGTGAGTACTTCAGTCATGACAGGCCAAGCCAGATAACAGTTTGTAACGTAAATTAAGATTTTTCCATGAGTGTTCATGTCCAAGGGCATGGCCTCTGGTGACAGACCTTTTGAGTTTACAAGGGGCTTGTGCTTCTACAGCATATTTTGATTACGTTCTTTGGCCTTTTGGTTGTTCATTATTATTTATTTTGATTTTTTAATAGAGTAGTTAGAGTTTCTCTTTGCTTTTGGCCTGTAAAGGGTAGGCCTAAAGGCTAAGAAGCAGCACTGGCATTCATCAGTTATGGAGACTTTTCCCATGGCCACACACTTGAGGGAGTTCCCGAATAGGCATCAGAGATGTAGATAGATATGTAGTGTTTCAACAGTAATTTGCCTTTGATCATGGCATGTATACAGATTAACAAAGCATCCATTCCAATCAGAATTATGTAAGGCATCTTAGCATCTTAGCTATTCTTTTGTAATACCTAAATTACAATATTTTATCATGAATGATAGATTTTAATTTAGTAATGCTGAAATTTGCACTTATAAAAGTACTTTTCGTGAAACTGAATATTCATTAGATTTTGATTTGTGCTTATTTATTTACACTTACATTATCACTTTGTTCACATATCCTTTGATATAAGTTATTGCTTGGTCAGTGGTGATTAATGATGAGTAATTATTATTAGTTGATAATTTTGGTACAAGAGTCTGATTTTTGTAAGGAAGATCATATATGTGTAGTTCATACCAATCTGCTCAGGATTTTCTTATTCTGCTGAACAAATTTCCCCCTTTTTTCACGAAGAACACCTTTTCATTTCATGCAGTTTTGATGTCACTGTTATGACCCTGTGGGAAATCACTAATGTAGCAACATTCAATATATCTTTAAAACTTGGTCGCCAACCATTTCATTTTTTAACCACATTAGAACATATGAATTATATGAATTACACCCTTCACCCAAGTGAACAGTCGTATATTGAATTACCATGTCTTTCAATATAAGAGCTTTAAAAAAATGCCTCATATGCCTTGCTTTTATCTTTTTTTTGCCATTCTTACATCTTACCATTGCTTACCATGGAGAAAAGCTATTTTCATTGTTACTTGAAATACTTTTCCATGATAGGGAGGTGAAGGCTCATTCATCCATATTCCTTCCAATCTGTAGACATGTTGTGTATCATTGGGTGGCATTCATTTTCAACTTTCTTATCTGTCTGTATCTCCGATGCCTGTTCCCTCTGGAAACTCCTTCAAGGAGGTGGCCATAGCAAAAGAGTCTCCATACTTGATGAACTCCAATGCTGCTTCTTAGCCTTTAGTGCCTCACTGTTAACAGGCCACTGGCAAAAGGAAACTCAGCCTTCATCTCATTGTTTTTGTTATCCTTTATCTCAGTCTTCTGTATTATCTAGACTACATTAGCTTTTGTGAAGTATTTTAAATAGGACTTCTCTGCCCTCAGGTGATATTGAGGACTTCCCTGGCCTTGACAGCATACCAAAGTATGGCATTGAGGTTGTGAATGGGGAGGTGAAGGTGAGTGCCAGCAAGGCAATGCTGGCTGCAGACAAACGAACCAAGGTGCTGACAAAACGAGATCCTGATAATCCTTCAAATTTTGTTGTTATTGGTGGAGGTAAGCTGAACAAAGTTTTTAAGTTGTGTCTGAAGAGGTTTTTTGCTATCATGTTTGTCAGTTGTACCTTCAGGAATTGGAAATCTTTTGGCAATTGTTGGCATCATAGTGGTACAAAACTTCAAAAGATTTTGTTAATCATCCTTTTGCTCTCTTTGTGAAAGACTTATCACTTTCCCTGAAGACCTCTGCATGTAGGTTTGGCTTTCTTTTAAGCAAAGGAGTTGCATTGATTGCACAAATGAATTAGAAAATACATAAAGTGGATATGATGATAGAAGTAGAAGAACAAGGATATGCAGGAGGTACAACAGAATAAGGGAAGCAGCAAAGACTGAGAAGTAGCCTTAACAGTGGAAAGATTGACCCTTGAATGCTGGATAACTTCCGGTGTACCCTCCTTGTAATGACAGAAAGAGGAAAAAAAGTGTTGTCATATTTTCAGATGCCCTTTAAGAAATGAAAAAATACATATACATGTAAGAGTAAAAACATATATACAAACAAGTGTGTTATCATAACTTATATGGCCATGATTTTGCCTTAATGTGTAGAGCGCTCGTTTAAGGTGGCAAAGGGGGATGGAGGATTAGTGGGGATGAACTCTATGAAATGATTCATTGATGACTATTTATGAAAGATATGGACATGAAAAGATATGATAAAACAAATTAACTAACATGACTTCTATGACAGTAAGATGGAGACAGGAAATGGAGGAAGTTCAGTAGAGGGTGACCATTATGATGCAGATTTTCTAAATGTAATGTCACTATTTATGGTTACTAATTGCATATATTTTTTACATTTACTTATATTTACGTGTGTGCACATGTAAAAGAAGATGCTGAAAAAGAGTAGTAATCTCTATAGAAAGCATTTGTAATGATCATGGCACCATTTAGCGGCCAAATGTTGGCAGGGAATTTTAAGAAAATGTCCGTCAGAAATATTGCTTTACATGAAGGTTCCTAACATTATGTGGTTTCCCATGACCATTTCTTGGTGTAGCATGTTGATCAGATTCTCTCTCTCTCTCATGCATACCTCTCATCTTCGTGAATGTTCAGGCTATGACACCTCAAATCTTCGTTCACTCCGTCACTCTTTCTTTATGGTCTTTTCCCTCTACCTTTCTTCCTCCACTTCTAACATGTAGATCCTCTTAGTTTTGAAATTAACTTGTAATAGATGCTTAGCTACTTAAGGTATAATTAAGCTTCCTTGAAAAATCGCTTTTTTTGCAATGCAGGAAAAAAGAACTTTGGAAAGATTCGTATCATAGTCAAGAGAGGGCAATCCAGAGATCTGGTAGATTCATGATGAGTCCTACCTGATGGCTATTAGTGATGGCCTGCAGAGTTTTGCTGTGTCATAAACCTTAACATTTAACATATTTTTCATCTTCAGTTTTCTGGACTCAGAACTCTGTCTATATCTGTTTGTATCTCTGATGCCCATTCCCTTTGGGAACTCCCTCAAGGTGGTGGCCACGGCAAGAGAATTTCCATAAATGTTGAACTCCAGTGTCACTTCTTAGCCTTTAGCACCTCACTCTTGTCATGCCACTGGCAGAGGGCATCTCTAGTGCAGTGTTTTCAGAGGTTCTTACCTCATGTTCCTTCTATTTTCTTCTACCTAATGTGTCTACATTATTCCTGCCTAATGTTCCAACCAGCTACTTCTATCTAATACTCCAAGCTAATGCTACTTCTGCCTAGCGTTTCTTCTTAATGCTCCTGTGTAACAATCCTACCTACTACTTTTCTCTATTGCTCCTACCATTTTGCCAAAAGGCAGGGATAGTGCAAAGTGCTCACTACAGGAATGTTAAATGTTGTCAAGTTTATGTTTGACAAGGAAAGATTGTATATTTGTGGACGGAATGCCAGCAGTCTGTGTGTGGGCGAGGCAGAAAGAAAAGACAGCTACCTGGGTCAAAGGAGTGCAACTTGACAGCAACTGAAGTGCTAGCTCCCAGTACCCAGGCTGGTAGTACTGGTAATGCACCTTCCTGGTCATTAGCTGCCTATCAACTACTACTGCCTAACTACTAGCCACTCAGAACTCATTAACTTGTTTTCATAGGTTGACACTGAATTGAGGAAAACATATCATCTTATGTGCTAAATTAGACAGCAGCAGGATGAAGATATCATGCCAGCTGCTTTTATTGATCCTCACAAGTCTTCCTTGCAGTAGGTTAGCCAAATATGACATCACGGGCCTTTTTTCCAAGGAGACTTATTGATTGTCACATATAGTTATTTCAGTTAATGAAATCCTCTTAGCATTATCTCAAATACATCCAACTCTGGAACTTGTTAGTTATTATTTTGGCAGAACATCAAGACTGTTCATACTTAGACAGCATTTAGGACTGTGAGTATGTCCTTAAGTAGCAGTTGATAATATGAGTGTGCCTAAGTGATTTTAAATTTAATCGTCATTAGTTGGAAATACTAACTTTAACAGTGGCAGATGATGGATTATCTAGATGAAGCATGGTATTTTGGTTGAATGTACATGGAGAAGTACACTGCAGGAGAGGTTGACAGATGCTGTATGTAAATTTATTAAGTATAGAGATTTTGGACACTAGTATGCAAGAAAGAAAATTTGATCTTGCGTTTTGGATTGGATATATATGTGAAGATGATAGAAAAGGAGAGTTAGTTGCTTTTCACCACTCAACTTAACATACAAAATAAGACATGTTTTTCATAGGTTTTGCAATCATGGTTTCTCTTTTTGCTTTGTAAAAATGTGTGAGCCTGATAATTAGAGTGGTACCAGCTTATAATTTTTCTCCCTGTGATGGTATAGTGAAACTAATTCTAAAAACTGCTCTTCATTACTAATGTCTTCATTTATGATAACGTTTTTTTTCCTTTGCTGCTACTTTATCTGAAGTCCTTAAGTCATGATTTCATTATTTTAGGAGCAGCAGGTGCCTCTTGTGTTGAGAGACTTAGACAGGAGGGCTTCTCTGGCCGTGTGGTCATGATCACTCAGGAACCCCACCTCCCATATGATCGACCCAAACTTTCAAAGGCCATGGACCTTATGCCTGACGCAATCACTCTGCGATCACATAAGTATTATGAGGTAGGAAGTTCCTTTTTTGTTCATATGGCAGTGCTTTATTTTAAATCTCAAGTCACATATTAATGCTAAGAATGAGTACACTTTTGTTGGAAATTAGCCATTGCACCTGTCATATCCCATTGATGTTGCTTTTAAGTTTCACCTAGCCCTTGGTGATTATGTTGGATACTCATTTTCAAAGGATATGTATTTCGAACTGTGATTTTGTGACTGGGTGGAATCATAGTCATAAAAGGCCCAGTAAGACCCGTAATGGTGTACACTTAAGTATTCTATGACAAAAATTGTCTTCCTGAAATAATCAACTTTCCGAACCATTTTGTGCATTCAAAACACCTTGGAAATGTAAATTGATTTTCTGGCTACAGAAGATAGAGAGCCAGCCACAACAGAGTACTGTTGCTTGTTTTGATCTAGTTGGCATTAATCAGACCAGTGTATAAGTTGCCTTTTGATTATATAATGGAAAAGGATCATCAACCTTTACATTGACAGGCAAGAGCATTAGTGCAAGTGCCCCTTGTTTATACACAAGCATTAATAGTCTAACCCACTCAAAGGCAAGGGGTTGGTATGTAAAGTTCTCAGTGTACATTGGTATCTGTCTTTAAGTTACTCCAATTTTCAGTTGACAGTACACAGGTAGCTGTTATTGTCAGTTGATTTAATGATTTCTTCCCTGATTTGAATTCACAGTTAATGTTTGATTCCACCAGTTATCCATGGATGTCACCAGCATTCCTCTGCCATGACTGGAAAAAGTATCACATGCCTCACTCACCAATATTTATCATCATAATTGGTGTAAATTACTTGAAGTTTCCACTCTCCCAAGTGAAACACCAGCTAATGAATATATAGGTAATTTTAGAATAAACAGTTTCTGTGGTATAATTGCTCAAACTTTGGTGATGAAATTATTATTATTTATTAGTTAAATAATGTGCGTAAGACAAGAGAACAAATAGGAACGTCGGTGAAGGGGGCAGGGGGGGAAGTGATAACAGGGAGTGATGGAGTGAGGAGGAGATGGAGTGAGTATTT
>JAYMFT010389386.1:0-19826 GCA_038088735.1 Panulirus argus | reverse complement strand
TGAAGTATTTTCGATACCTGGGAGTGGACATGGCAGAAGTGAGTCATGGGGTGGGGGAGGGGGCGAAGGTCTGCTTAAGTCTGCTACTGCCAAACAAATGCCATGATGATTCCTAAAGCGATGGAAACCAGCAGAAACGAATGAAAGTGCAAGCATGCCAGCAGTCCTACGTATCCATCTGATAATAACGCATTGCTCTCGTAGAGCAGTCAGATATGAAGGTCCTTGTAAATAGTACAACTATGTTTATTGGGCCTTTAACTGATCGAGATATATGACAGTAGCATCATGAAGCCACTGAGGCACAGTTTGCAAGCTACAGTCCTTCCATAAAGACCAATACCCGTTTGGTGTTCACCAGATGATCAAAGAGCCGGATTATCCATATGAAGCACAACATACTCCCTGAACCTCTTTATTCCTGCTGGTAAATGTGAACCAGCTTCAACAACTACGGCTAATAAGCTTTGCCGACGTATAACTTGGGTTTTATGACCGTTGTACATTGGCTCTGCATGATTCGTTTGCAACCCTTATCGGGTACTGAATATATACTTGCATGTCATAAAGGGCTGATCAGTAGCGAAAATGGCGTAAGAGTAAGCGGTACTTGCTCGTCAAGCGTTGAGGGCTGGGAAGCAATTGTCCATAATTCGAACCTGATCACCTCTGGCCGTATTAGCATGTTGTGGAAGTCTGAGAACAGACAAGCTATGGATTCATGGCTGAAATTCAGGAAAAACTGTAGACTCGTTTGCTGAAATAAGAGACAAAAATGCGAATGAAGCACTGAGGAACTAAAGACACGGGGGCAGGATAAGGTTAGGATACAAAGTGGTGGTGTATACAAAGCCAAGATGCACTGGAGTCATGAATACATGGGTGTGACTTCACATAGCTAAAAGAAATTCAACCAGACATAAGCTGCTGTAAAATCTTTGATAATCAGGCTCTCTTTCAACAATGCCTTGGACGAAAAGTCTTTTTTCTTTTTTTTCCCTTCTCTCTGCATAGGCTTGCATACGCCACAGCTCACCAAAGTATCATTGTATTAACGTGGACAGTACGTCCCAATCGTTGTCATAAACACCTACGTCAGACAGAGGTATAATGTGTATTGTGGGTTCACGTGGTAGCTGTATTGCCTCCTTGTGCCGACACGGTCAGTATGTAACTTAAGGAAGCTGAACTATGGATAGGAGGTCGGGAAGACGTGACACAAATGGTTTTAAGGGTAGACTACGAAGCGCTGGAGAAGTGCAGCCAAGCTTATGGAAGCGTGGATCAGTTGGTGAGGATGGATCACACGGCGTGGGGTAGTTGTTGGGAAGGTGGGAGGGAGGTGTGGATTAGGTACTAATTGGTATTTAGTCGTGGGTCAAGTACTACCCATTGAAGGGAGAGGAAAATGGTGTTAACTGATATGGTAGCGAAGGCATGAGGAACTTGGCTTGTCTGTTAAACCTCTTTTTACTGTCTTTGCATAAGTGACTTTAATGTGTGCAGTTACCTACTTGTACTATAAGGGGATGGAGTTTTACTCTCGTGGGGGCCCCCATCTCTCCCTCAGGTATTTACTATAACCACAGCCCGTTTTACATTTGTCATTGCTGTCCTCTTTGAGTTGATTACATTCGTCCACCACTCTTACTTAAGCTATAAAATCACTTCTCTACATCATTTCTGACAATTTTCTTGCTTAATCTCATGTTGCGCGTGTGTGTGTGTGTGTGTGTGTGTGTGTGTGTGTGTGTGGTATATACAGGAAATGTTGACCACATAGGACTAACAGACCCCACAGCCATCCATAGCCACAGGCCGGGTAGGCACATAACGAACAAGTTTCAGCTGCGGGTGAAATTCCCATGTGCTTGACAAGAAAGCGGGACTCTTAACGCTGAGAGGAAAGGCAGGCGTTACTGTACAAGTGATTCCCTGGTTAAAGAAAAAAGAAAAGACAGAAAATGTATGGCACACAAATTGCACGGAGGCAAAAGCGTAGATAGAGATGATTATTGTTATAGATAGATAGATAGATGGATGGAGAGAGAGAGAGAGAGAGAGAGAGAGAGAGAGAGAGAGATGGATAGATACTTAGTGATAAATATTTTTTGCTCATAAACAATCGCACAAAGCAATCAGCAACATGATGTATTGAGAACAGGGCCTGTTGAGGAAGTCATTCTTCGGCTGACACCTTAATCACAAACGTATTTGTAAGAATACACAGATGAATAAATAATCGACTGTACTCAAGAGCAGCTAAAAATTGAGGATTGGGACCATGCACAAATTCAGTCTCAGGTATACTTCTTTAGGTGCGTGTGAAATATTTTACGGTCATGAAAAAAAAGAAAGAAAATGCTTTCATTCAGTTTCTGAAGCTACTGACTTTAAAAGTCTACAGGCCTCGAGTCCTTACTTCTCTGAGTGCTACACAGTTAATTTCTTAACCAAACAGGACGTAGAAACTATAAATTCGTCTCTGATCACATAATGTCTTGATGATAACTCTGAATAATGCTTCAAGCTTAAGATCATTTTTCTTTCATGTTGGCACCAATTCGACAACAACTGTTACAGCTTCTCCCATATTCTTGTTTCTTTATCCTTTTTGGCGTTTGTTGTAAAAGTTTCACCTTAAAAAGAAAAGGGAGACAGATTCCGGATTCCTAGGTGAGGAATTTGAGGTGACAAAAGTCTGGCAAAATATAGAGGGACGTGAACGAGGAAGAGTCGCTGTCACCCTGTCTTTTCCTCTCTCTTGGGCTGTTATACAGTTAATCGTATTCTTGGGACACACATCCCTCTAACAGTCGTGAGACCGTCTCAAAACAATGTCCGACTTCTTTTGACTCGCTCTTGAGGGAGGATAGAGAATGGCTCTTGTTGAAGACCTATTGTTCTGCCAGATAGATGTCTTAGAGGTCTTGGCTTCTTTTTTTTTCCAAATATTTACACGGAAAACGTATTTTCAATTATCGCTATTAAGCAATTCATTGCTCCGAATTTTAAGACATTATAAGATGAGTATCAATTTCGTTTTATTTTACTGGAGGAATACTGATTTGGGATTGTTCTGAAACAAATCGTTAGACAGAAGTCTCATGCAGAAGTGTTCATCGGAGGAGAGTCAAGTGTAAGGCCTGTGCCGTGGGGACACCACCATTACATTTCCTCCCTACAGCCTTAAGCAGACCTGCTCTTAATTTGAGTTTACAACCAGACTAGGATGAGCCGTCGTGCCGCAGCTACAGAAGCAGTAACACTGTGATATCAGGAGTGCTGTATGAAAATGTGAAACACGTGCATGTATGCGTTTCTTACGCTTCAGGTTTGCTTTCTCATCACTTCCACGTAGGATGTGACGAACGGCTGGAGGGCATAAGACAAAGAGACCCTGAGAACCCATTGGCCATCTGTAGGGCTCTGAGAGGTCTCGGGCGTGGGAACCATCACCGGAGAAAGATGACTCCCACCCTTAATTTACCTTTTTGGTCACGTAGCGTTAAAGACAAGTGGAAAGCAAATGAACAACATCCTATTATATTTCTTCTTTCCTCCTTCCATATGATTGATGATTTCTTAATCTCGATTCTTGTAGTGAAAACAAGTCATTTACCGTTATGGATAAAATCACTACTCGTGTGAACTTGCCTGTAACGGTTTCGATGCATTGACCAAATAATCCCTGCCCGCAGTATATGCATCAATAGTGCTTGTTTATAAGTCCAATATTAACTGTGCTGTAAGGTTTTCACTAGAAGGCTTTGTATTCTATAAAAGTGTATGGTAGTGCTTCCCGTTCGTTTTACTGTGGATTTTCTCCGGCTCAAGTGTGGATGAACCAACAAGTGATTCCCTCTTATGCCGTTTGCTGGTGGCGGGGCGAACAGTGTGTACCACCTACAGCACGAATGACTTCAACAAAAGCAGGAAGAAGCGTCAACGGCGTCACTGGGGGCATCTATAGTAACACCCATGGCAACAAACGAAGCCCTATCGTATCTGAAAGTATCATGAAGATCACATACATCCTCACCTGTTGTATTATATTCAGTTATGGGCACAACCACTGTAACAACAAGAAGAACAACAGCAACAACAACAACAACACAGCAACCGAAAAAGTTACAACACAGGAACAAAAACAGCAGCAGTGAGGTGGGCGACGAAGGATTGTTCACCACAAATAAAGTTAATTACGTGTGGGAAGGTCTCCCTGTGTGCCTGGAAAGACCAGCTGGGCGACCTGATGACTGGCAACCCTCTCACTAACAATATCGCCCAGCATGGTAGCGGCCGCCACTACAGAAAACGTGATGTGTCCCCCAACTGGACAAATTCTCTCGCAGTATATGGGCGATGAACTTACAGATTAAAGAAAATGAGACGCTCCTGAGGCACTATAAAGGTATTTTAATTAAACCCTTGGAAGCCCACGAGTGAGAAGTCTTAGACCGCGACGTCTGGAAGAGTTAAACGTAAGTTAATATTGAAACTGGAAACTGGCCACTCGCGAGTACATGCTCTGTGAATTACATCTATCCCCGATTTCTTCTTACTCACCATCGTATTCACTTACGATTCAGGTCAGAGTCCATCATCATTACACCGTTATTGGTTAAGTCCATGCCAATCTTCACTCCATCCTCATCTCAACATCTTATTTATAATTCATCCTCGATCTCATCACTCCCTCTTACACGTTCGACACCTTTGAGCTGACCATTACGCGTCGGCTCAAAGGGCTTCTTCACAAAGCCCTCAGCTTCACTGCAGTCTCGTCTTCGTTATACCCTTGCCTGCACTGCATCCTCAACACCACTGGCCAATGGTGCCCGACCCGCAAGGATCAAGTCAAAGGCCATCCTTATCCACCCTCGTCTTCACCGCTCCCTTATCATCATTGCGCCCTTAACACCGCTATAGCCTTAAGCCTAAACCTTACGGGTCAACTTAAAGGCCATCTTCAGTATACCCTCATCTCTAGTGCAGCCTTGATACTTTAACTTGAACTATCTTTAGGTAATACACTAATCAAGTTCCGACAGAGTTGGGTTAATAACTTCGTTCAAGGTTTAGTTCGAGTTTGAGAGTGATGTTTAGCTCGATGTACAGATGGAGGAACTGTGCCTACCTACGAATACCCTGGACAAAACTTTACCAAAAAGCAGGTTTGGCTAACGCGTAGTTATCACCGTAGGTCTTGTTTGATGAGTAATGCTGCTTCTTGCCACTCGCCGCCTCGCTCATTCGGTGCTTATCGATTCTGGGTTCTCCTTAGACTGACACTCTCTATATATAATGTTTCTTGGAGTTGTTCCAGTCACGTGTCCTTTTTCTACCGGTAGTATATTGAACATCTTCCCGACTTTCTTGCAGGGGCCTCGCATAATTGTGTGTGTGTGTGTGTGAGAGAGAGAGAGAGAGAGAGAGAGAGACGTACCCCAGCAGTAATCCCACAAATATGGGTATATTCAGTGATATTGAGGCTGCAGATTTTTGGCATTTTAACACTTCTCACACACAACAAAATCCTTTATGGAACAATACAGGACGATGTCAAGTCATGTACAGTATGAGTATGAGTTTCATGACCTCTTATGTGAACGATGCTTATTTGAATAAGTTGTGTTTGGTTAAGTTTCGTACAGTGTTAGTTTATTCAGAATGACAGTATTTCTAACTTTGTATTTTACCATACCATTAAATGTACGTCAAGAGTAAGCCAAAATGAGTGACTCAGGCTTCATCCAATCAGTGTCCGAGTTATGTGTACCTTGTTCCAGTCACGTTATAGATCGAACCCTCGTTTTTAATCTCATTCTTTCATTAAGAATTGCATTCTATCTGCATTTTCTCAGACTATCTCATAATCAAGCACTCAGAAGCCCTGTTTGGATTAGCATCGGTGATTTTCATCTTTACTCTGCTGGGGATCGCCTTGGCTGTACTGAAAGATACCTTAATTAGGTACGTATATAAGGGGGCAAATGATTTTCGGTAGGCAGTGACGTTCACGGGCCAACTTGGGGACGGACCCGTAAGGGTTCGATTCCTGGTTATGGCAGTTGGCCAACACCCAACCCAGGTGTTCATCCACCCCACCCCCAAGGGATGATCTATAAAGGGCTAAGACTAGGGTGTGTGCGTGTGTGCATACATGATACATATGCATATACAAGATATATACATGAGGTTATACGTATACACGGTTAAGAAACGGGGCAACATGAGTGTTAAATTCCCTCCCCATAGCACACACACACACACACACACACACATACATACATCTGTGACTGCTTGGAGTCCGTTTGTCACTAATCAGTTTATATATACGTGACCACTCGTAACATACCTGTGACACAGCCCGGATGATCATGTTACCGACCATCCAACCTCTAATACGCGGTTTCCTTGACTCACATGTGACTCGGCGAGTCACATATACGACAACCACGGAATGAAAATTATTTCTAATCCACATACCGCTGGATACCACGGAGGAGGGGAGGGGGTAGTAGATAAACAACCCATTGTACCTCTTCCTAGAAAACTGAGCGCGCGCCTCCCGAGTTGTATGAAAAGACCTCACAAAACCCTATGATGATTTTGACAGTAATCGGGAGACTTCAAAAGGATGAATGATACCTTCCAAGGTTTTTGGGGGAGAGGCTTATCCGATGTAATGATACAATTTTATGCTTATCGTCTCCTGCAGCGGCCCGAGGGGCTTGGGGCAGGTGAGGCTGGCTGCCGGTGCTCGTGTCCTGCGTCAGGTGGGAGGCCCGGGAGGGTTGTGCCCCAGGGTGGGTGCTGGCTGTGACGTCCACTCCATTCCACCCGCTTAGGATATGTGTGTGTGTGTGTGTGTGTGTGTGTGTGTGTGTCTGTGTGTGTGTGTGGCAGTAACGCGTCGAGACTGTAAGAGTCCTTCCACGATACGAAGGCGCTTGATGGAAGTTTGGATGGATAGATAGATAGATAGATATATAGATAGATAGATAGATAGATAGATAGATAGATAGATGGTAAGATGGATGGATGGATGGATAGAGAATTAGACAGATAGATAGATATATAGGCAGGGATATAGATAGACAGATAAATTGGTGGATAGATATACCTATAAAGAGAGAGAAGGAGAGAGAGAGAGAGAGAGAGAGAGAGAGAGAGAGAGAGAGAGAGAGAGAGAGAGAGAGATCTGACTGCAAGGATAAATAGGAAATCGAACCGGATATAAAATGACATACAAATTACGATAAAGTAAAGGTAAGCAGTTTACGATAGGACAAGAAGAGACCATAAGAAACCAGGAGGAGACGGCAAATGATGGCAGTAAGACTGAGGGAAACATAATTACCAAACTCCCAGGACTGCTCTCCCGTCTACGCTTCCTACATCTCAGAACCATCCTACCTGTGCCTTAGGTTTATGTCCTGAAGCCGCCTTGCCCTTCTTTAAGTTCCCACATCCATCAGATCCAAAAATCACTTTATGTCTCCTTCATCCTTCCTCACCAATTCATCGTCTTTTTAGTCCAATATCTGACGACCATTTTATGTGTCCTTTACCCAAGTATTCCAGAGCTCACCTGAAAAACATTCTATCCTCTTCCATCACTAAGATTCCAAGGACTGTATCACTTAACAGTATATCTGAGGAGTACATTACCCTCTCCCATCATAATGCCTCAAGGGTACGCTACAAACAGTTAAACCTCATGTATCAGGACAGTCATAGACCTCCTCCATCTCTACACTGGGGGACCACCTAACCCCATCCTCACTTCAGTGCCCAACAGCTATCACACTTTCATCCAAGGACCACCTCACTCGTCCCTCCGTCTCGGACCTGAAGACCCCCAGAAACTTCGTTTTCATGGCTAGAACTGTAAGCTACAAAACAAAGGATACTATACTCACTCTTTGCAGTGATTGTCTAGACGTTACTTGAAGTCAGCCGATCAGTTCTGGCCAACAAACTTGATGAGAAACTTGAGTGAATTCAAAGAAGAGAAACCCGAAAGAAATCTTTGAATGTGTTAGAAGCAAGACAAAACAGTCAGGGATACTGTTGACCCAATATCAAATGATAATGACATATTGATTAGTGACCGTAAAAAAATGACTGTCTTCTTAACTGGTGTTATCGACTCAGCGTTAACCGTCGAAAATTCGTATCGTGTACCACAGGCACAAAAGGAATCTCTGGGCACCGAAGATGATAAACTGAACGTCAAGAATAATGAATGCCGCGAAGTACTTAAATTCTAAGACAAAGTAGATCCGATCAAACTGGCTGGTTCTAACGATGTGTTCCCCAGAGTACTGAAAATAAAAAAGCCAGCCAGCATATGGCTTTTCCGATCACCGAAATATCAACAGATCCTTGCAGGAAGAGATGTTTCCGTTCGATTGGAAGCTAGCTGACGTAACACGTATTTTGAGCAGGTGACAGGACAGAATGTGTGCTTCGAACTACCATCCCATTAGCTCCACTTCTTAAAGTATTAGAAACAATGATTAGAGACGAGATCGTTAAGTTTCTAGAAAATAGATTAATAGCCGACCACCGACCATCAACATTGTTTACGGATAAAGTGCCACATAAAAACTGCTAAATGAAACTTGAAGCTCATCGCATAAGAGATCGAATCTGCGCCTGAATAGAGGATTGACTTTCTCAGGGGAGGCAGAGGATGGTATCAAATGGAGAAGCAGCTGACTGGCTTCATATATATAATGGAGTTCCATAAGGCTCAGTTCTAAGATCTATACTTTTTGTCATCTATATCAGTGGCCTAAGAGACTGGACTCACTCACCAGTAGAATCTCAAATTATACCAACGACATGAAATTGGAAAACATATCCAACTGAAGAGTGTCTGAATATTCAGGGAGATTTGTGTAAACTGATGAGGTGGACAGAGACGTGGCAGATGGATATCAGCACAGACAAATGACAAATTATGCACTTTGGTGCCAAAAATATAGACCATAAATAGAAAATGCTTCATAAACCTCTACAAGAAGTTAAGTAAGGAAAGGACCTGAGAGTGATTATCAGTAATGACCTTGAATACGGTAAAGAATACCTAGTAGCACAAAAACAAAGGTAACAGGACGTTAGATTTCATGGCTTGAAATGTAAACTACAGAGCAAAGGATATGATACAGTGCACTGGTTAGACCTCAACTGGAGTACGTAGTTCATCATCTGGTCACCAATTCTGATTAAAGATGAAGAGAAACTTGAGCGAATTCACAGAAGAGCATCGAAACTCGTCTCTTCACATAGATATGAGGCGTATGTGGAAAGACTTAAAGACTTCAAATTATTCTCTCTAAAAAGGAGGAGTCTCAGAGAAGACCAGATGGATGTTTCCAAAGTACTACATGATTCTGATAGTATGCGACAATTTCTCCACCCTAGACAGAGGTTCGAGGACAAAAGATAATGTTATGAAGATGAAAGGAAGAAGATTTTTTTTCATTCTTTTTTCAAATACATCGGTGGTAAAGCACTGAAATAAACTACCTCCTGAACCAGTAAATGCAAAGACCTTCAAATCGAGGCTACACAATTACTTCACCGACACCAGTTATCAGCTAGAAAGACAAAAGTGCCATCAGTTTTATTTTCATAAAGCAGCAGCAAGGCATATGTCGACAAACAGGTAGGGAACATTTATCAGTCCCCATTTACCTAAAAGGAAAATTTAATGGCAGTTTTTCTTACCACTGTACCGCATGGTATCCTTTTCTCATCTTTTTCCTGCCGACATTTCAACCGGAGGGAGAGAGGTGCCTTCTGTTTTGCTATCCTGTTTCTACCACAGTCATCATATTTCTAGTTTACACGTAAACTCTTTAAGAACCATCAGGTCTCCTATTATCTGTCCTTTTCATATACTCTCATGACCATCCAAACCACCCCAATCCCATGTCCCAGCACTACCCTACTCGTGCCACCAACTTATCCCAGACCCACCTCGGCTTTCCCCAACTCCCAGTCAAGGACCAGCCGGAGCAGTATATATCGTCCCATCATCAAGGCTCGGAAAATAGTGCAAATTGTGTTGGGTGCGGTCATCCTCCTCCCACCAAGGTAAATTGTTAATCAGTAACGTGGGTGAGGCCAGGTCATGCAGGGTGGGCCAATTATTCACCTGGACAGGATGCTAAAAACACGCGAAGTAAGCAACACGGGTCGTGGTTCCTTGCCTGGGGCGTCACATCAACAATTCTTCCGTCGTGACCCAAGGCAAAAAGCTTTGCTAAACAATAAAGGTATTAATGGATTTCTGTGGGCGTCTGCCTATCGGTGGAGGTAAGGAGGGCGTTATGGTAATTACTCTTCTTCCTACGTACATCCCTGCGTTAAGTGGGGCCTGGTAAAGAATGAATGCAAATACGGAGTTGGGTGTGGCTACTGAACATAGGCTTTTTGTGCCCCACTGTTTAGGAATGTGAAGTAATGGATACCTTAACTTGAAAGGTAAGAAGAGAGAGTAGTGTAAAGAGAGGGAGCGTAAATGATAAAGAAGTTAATGCAATTTATATATTTTGACGTATTCAATAATTATGACTTTAGGAGAGTAAATGCTGTATAATGTTTGACTAATGATAGTAATCGCAGCGAAAATATGGAAGTCCCCAACGTTTTTCTTTTTAAAGGCAAATATAATTGCCTCCCAATTATTCTAAAACGTTGCAATTAATGCGGTTGCTAAAGTAGTGCTTGTCGGAGAAAATTGTAACAGATGAATAAGTCTATCAGGAAACTATAATTGATTAAGCCTTCTGTATTAGCGGGCCGAAAACACAGACATTAAACGGGTCCCGTGTGTGTGTGTGTGTGTGTGTGTGTGTATACAACTTTTTTTTTCATTGGCACTTTCCATATCTCCTACGGCCTGACCCGTTTCGTGCGCAGATTGCAGTAAAAGGCAGCATGACACATTAATAAACAAGATGATTGATTGCCGACTTCCTGTCTAAGATGAAGTAAAAGCTGCAGTGGTCCTGAAGGCTCTTAAAGAAGACCAGAAGGGGGAAGCATTAGAAGATCAAGGCCAACCGGAATATCATCGCGCCTTAGGGACTTCGTGTGTATGCCCACGTCACATCCCGACGAGAGAGAGAGAGAGAGAGAGAGAGAGAGACAACATGAGAGGGGAAGGTGGCTGACCCCAGCAGACGGCTGTGGTGTATCAGTCGGACGCTTCTCCTTGCTTCCTCCCTCCCTTCCTCCCGCTTGCTGTTCTTGATGCTCGAGTCCACATCGCGACTCGTCGAGCTACTGTTCCCTCCCTCACACGTCCAGCCCAAGATTGCACTAGCTGTTCTGACCTCTTTTCATTTTTGTCTTTAGTTTTTCTCTCCTTTTTTTTTTTCATGCGTATGGTAAGTGATTGCTGACACAGGCTTCATTATCTATAATTATATTCCCATTAATCACAGTGTAGGTTAAAGGTAACTGGCTCATTTACATGTACAAAGAGTGTAGAAGCCTTCCTCCGTGTGATGATTTTGGCGTCTTCGCGGTAGTTCGTGGCGACTGTTGAATACCTGGGGTTTTAATTGGCCAAAGTGTCCAGGGAGGACACTGTGCACCACCACCTTTTCCTAAAGGTACACCCTTTGTGTTGTCTTGTGTCAAGTTGCTGGGCCGAAATGAAGATGTGGTTTATGTAATGTAGCCTCTTGAATGTACGAAAGCTGGTGAACTATATAATCAAAGGGACACAACAAAGAGTTGGAACGTAGAAGAACAGAACACCTGCACCAACGGAAAGGATATTTACCCAATCGTAAGACTCCTCTGTGACTAATGTCATTAGACATTTCTTCTTTAATATTATCTCTTCTGTTCATCTCTTGGGGTTATCATATTCCTACTGTATGTTTAATGTAGAATGCCGCTCAGTATATATGTTACTACTTGCTACATACGTACATACGTTTTGAGTGCACTATTAGCTTAGATGATTCACTGACTTTCGAAAGCACTTAACGGCATACTTGGTATAGTTTTTTTTTTTTTTGACGCACTTAACGGTATAGATAATTTATGTTTCTAAATGAGTTAAGTATGATTAATATAGCTCTTTAAAGGCACATTACAGTATATGATATGTAGGTGTCTCATTGAGAGTAGCGGCGTTTGTGATGTAAAATTTTTAATCTGTGCAGCTCGTTCCGTGTCTTGGTAATATATGTGGCGTGTCCTAAGACAAGCAAGGCTCACTCGCAGAATGTGGAGTGATCATCATTATTATCAACGTTAAGTATTTCCTTAATGGTGAACTTTATATCTAGCTTTGATAAGATACCTCCTGGCAAGTCTACCCGAATGACGCAGTAACTGTTTACCTTAAGCACTCGACATACCAAGAGTATAAAAAGTGAATCTTGGAGGTCAAAAGTTCAAAGGCTAAGCTACGTGGCGAGATGCCTGGAATTGGAAATAAATAAGAACCTAGGCTGAATTCTTCCAGGAGTGGATCATTACTATTTGCGATTACCAACCCAGCAGAAGTGCTAAGCAAGATTCAGTATATTTATGGAGTGTACATCATTACTTTTAATTCTTTTTTTTGATGAACATGTCCTAAGATTAAGATGTTGTAGAAATATACAAAGTCTCCTTCAGTAGAGTCAGTATAAGTATATAATAATGTTACATGCTTTACATTCTTGCTGAAATGTTATTGAATTACTGTTGTAATGAATGACTGTAAAATACGGTTTTACAAGTCAGCCATTGCGATAAAGTTAAACTATAGCATTGAACGATCCTGAATATTGCTAACTTATGTACGTAAAGTTGGAGTGAATATTTTCTCCTCCTCAACAGGGCGTACTGGAGGTCACAGAGCCTGACCCCAGGTCGGACGACGGAGGCAGCCGGGCCAAGGATCGGTAAGTACAGCTCTTTCCTTCACATACACATACTTATTAGTTTAGCATGGGATTCAGGTACATTTACCAATAAGATATCGTTCGTCCTTACAAAATTGATAAAGTGAACTGTAGGCCTAGAAATGATATAATGCAGAACTTATAGATGATAGTATATATATATATATATATATATATATATATATATATACAGCTATGTGAAAATTCCTCCATTATATCATACCTCTCTTCGGGGAACTCATGAGTCATACAGTAGTAGATATGTACAACGAAAACCGAATTGTATATCATTACAGAGGTGTTGCTCTGTCTCGGAGAGCATCGTCCGACAAATTACAAATGGGACTATTCCGAAAGCAACTTAGTATTCTTGCTGACGATTAGACAAACATACAGTCACCATTAGCATGTGTAGCGTGCTTGTCCTGGCTGTTGCTTGATCTTCTGAACGTAATTTTTTGGAACAATAGGATGGCCTTTGCGTACAGTCGTTACTTTGTTCATAAGAATGCTCTCACGAAGACGCTCTAACGACGTCTAGGGTTTTTCAAAGGCATCGTTGTTGGAACAAGGAGCTTTTTAGGACGAGGTGTTGCCCTAGTGTTTCGGCGTTGGTTTCCTCCTCAGGTGAGGGCCGTGCCACCAGGCTCCCTCTCCCTTTCTTAGTATTTCTGTCCAATCGGACACACCAGACATAGCCAAGCCGACGTCTAAACTAACGCCCGCTCGACCTAAACTAACCTACTTCCAACGTAGCCTAGTAATTATTTCAACCTAAAGTCGTACCTCACACAGACTGAACCATCACGTAAGTATTCAAGTCTAACATGAGCTTACTTGCCGTTGGCTAACATGACCTAATAACGCAACTGCCTGAGTGATGTTTTTAACATAGCTACGAATAATTTTTTTTTCTTATGGTTTCTGTTGGTACTTTCAGCATTATGCATTTCAGTTTTGGCGTTGAAATCGCTCATAATAATCGAATCGCGATCATTGTAAATTTCTGTTAACGGGTCATAGAGTCTTTCGTCAACCGTTAGTGTCTTTGTGAGGGAGATATTTTGATCATCCCTTCAGATATTTCCTTACGAAACCTGCGTAACTAAAAATTTCCACAAAGGAGTAAATTCAACTTTATTACCAACTGCCGCATTTCTCTTTTTTACTACAAGGGTGAGATTGACTTATGCAGGTCACCACATCCTACTTCATTCATCGCTCTTCATTCAGCATTGTTCTGTGTGCTGTTTGAACAGGATTAATGAGACTGAAGTATTAAATGATTATGCTAACTCGTGTCAGTCCGTTCGGCACGTACCATGTTCCACAAAATCTGACCTGAGAAGGACTATGAATTAGCTATTGGAGCATCAGTCTTAGTTAGAGCTGGACTGAAGACAGTTATTGCGTCGCTTTACCACACACTCACATATGTTCTAGGCATATTCCCCTACATCCCATACCCATATTCAATCACTTCCCCACCGGGACATCCTATACATTTCCCCTTCCTCCCTAACCCAAGACCTGATTATTTCACACTGCCAAACCCAACTTGATATTAATCTAGCATTAGTACCAATCTATCTCTGTGATTCGTTTGTAGCTGATTTATGAATGGAGAGTCAACGTACACAGTTAATTATTTCTGGTGTCAAGAAATTCATTTAAGAGTCATTATTGTCGTAACGAGTTATTTTTTAGCTAGATGGCTCTTCTCTTTTGTCATAAGTACTGTCAGTGTTGGACAGTTCAGCAACTACAGCAAAACTAATGTACTAAAAGAAAGATGAACGTGACGAGATTACATGATGTGAAGGAAGCATTTGAAATAGATGCATGGTATAAGCACTGTGCCAAGAGAACACGATTTGAAGGGGGCATTACAACAGCGACCCAGTTAGAGTACTCTGTTAAAAGTACGTAATGTTATGGGAGCATTAAAACAGTCATGATGTAATGATATAATCTATCGAAAGTAGACAGTGTTAGAGCAACGTTGCAGATTCCACGAAAGAAACGAACAGGAGAGTGTGGAAGTTACAAAAGGAAAAAAAAAAACAGAACAAAGGGAAACGGGAGAACAGTTAGTGTATGATAGTGGGAATGTATAAAGGAACAATGGGACGGGTTGCGTTGTGGGACTGACCACTAAATCTGGAAATGGAAGAGGGAGGAAGACGAGGGGAAGATATACGTCCTACTGAAACACCACCACAGCCGACTGAAGCTAGTCACCTTCCCTCCGATTTCTATGCTGTCTCTCCCATTAGAGTATGACGTAGATACGTATAACGCGCGAAGTCCCCACGGAAGGATGATAATCCGATAATCTGGCGGGGCCTTCGGCTTGTATCCTTATCTTGTGGTTTTCTTCGACGGTCTGACGATTACTGAAGCCTTTTTTTATTCTATCTGACAGGAAATGAGGGAGTACGTAATCGATCAGCTTGTTTATTAAAATGTTCATCTTTTTGTTCTTACTCTACGAAGTGGTGGTCGGGCAGGAGATATGCAAATCGTCATTGAAAAAGATCTTCACACACGAGACCAGTTTGATATGCATTTCTTCGGCTGATTAGGAAGGAAGGCGTAATCATTAATTAGTAAGATTATTCATCTGTAATAGTGTCCCTCGACAAGCAATACTTTAGCAAGGACGTTAGTTATGACCTTTTGAGAAAACAGGAAATCCTTAATATCTGTCTGAATAGAAATGTTACAAACTTTTACAATTTGCTTGAATAACTATCATCAGTCAAACATAATACAGCAGTCACTCAACTCAAGTCATGATTAGTGAATACATCAAGATTTACGAAGTGCATTTGTCCCTCATCATTCACGACTTGCGTCTTTAGGTTACACTGTCTTTTAATCCGTCAATTTCAAACGTCTGCAGCTTCAAATTCCTGAGCAGTGGGGCACAAAAGAGCCTATATTTAGTATCCACACTTGTCTCTGCTTAGGTCTAAGTCTACACCAGGTTCCACGTAACAGGATGAAGTGCCCAGTGAGAGCATTACTTATGCCATAACGTTATCTGTTGCTCCTACTTACTGGTAGACAGACGCCAACAGAAATTCCTAGTCATTGCCTCAAGTCACGACTTACGGATTGCTGATGTGCCCCGCCTCAGGGGAGGGACAATAAACCGGTTTGCTTACCTTGCGGTTTATTAACATCTGGTCCGATTGAATGATTGGCCCAATCTGCATGACCCCGGACTGACCCGCGACGTCAGTTAACAACTACTTTGGTCCAATAAAGGGAGGACCACACCCAGGACAATTTGCATTATTTTCCGTACCGAGATGATGGCGTTACTCTGCGCGATTGGTCCCTGAAGCGAATATACAGAAGGCGGAGGTGGTTCTGGGGATAGGGGGAAGACTAGATGGTGTTTTGGTGTAAGAGGAATGTGGAAGAGATGCTGCGGTCGTAGGAGATGGGGTTAGGCGAAGTGTGTGGGGGTATTCTTGGGATATAAAGTTATGTGATTGCTTGGGACAGAGGATAATGGGATAATGGAGTGGCCCTGACGTATGTAGCTGGGATAAGGATGGGGTGTGATGGGTCTGGGATAAGGGTATTGCCATATAGGAGTGTGAGAGACGCTCGCGTGGTGATGAGAGAAATAGATTAGGTAGTCCCGACATGCATACAAGTGATGTTTAGGAGGTTTTTGCCGTATAAGAGACTGAGAGTAAAATGAGGGCGAGGAACGGGAGTGTTATATCTAGGGTAAAAAGCTAGAGAACGGGTCAGAGGGCAAATGTCCTAGGCATTTGTCGAGAGCATTTGGAAAAAAGGAATCATTGTAATGGCAATTTTAAGTACATTCGATGGTATAGTGGTCCTGGCGTTCATATACGGATGTGAGTCACGGGCACCAAATGCAGAAGTACTGAAGAGGGTGGATGTGTTAGAGACGCAGTGCCTGAGGACGATATAAGAAGAGGATGGATTCGATGAAGGAATGACATTGCAAAGCAGGAGGTAGGTTGATAAGCGGGATAAGTGTGAAAGAGCTCAGCATGTAATGCTAAGATGGTGAAAACATTCTCGGATGATGAGTGAGGGGAGAGTGACTCTTAGAATATATGCCTGGAAAGTAGGTGTGAGATATTGAGTGCCAGCACACTGGGAAGCTTTGAACAAACATGAAGGAATTATTATCATTATTATCATTATTGTTATTATTATTATTATTATTATTAATTTTATTATCATTATTATTATTATTATTATTATTATTATTATTATTATTATTATTATTGATAATGTTATTATTATAATTATTATTATTATTATTATCAGTGTTTTCATACTTGATCACCGTTTCCCGTGTTAGCAAGGTAGCGCCAGGAACAGACGACGAAAGGCCGCGTTCGCTCACATCTATTCTGCAGCTGTCATGTGTAATACACCGAAACCACGGCTCTCTATCCACAACCAGGCCCCACGGACCTTTCCACGGTTTCCACCGCCTGCTTCACACACCCTGGTTCGGTCCATTGACAGTGTGTCTACCCCTGTACAACAAATCGTTCCAATTCACTCTATCCCGTGCAAGCCTTTCACCCTCCTGCATGTTCAAGCCTCTATCGCCCCAAAAAATCTTTTTCACTCTCTCTTTCCATCTTCAATTAGGTCTCCCCCTTCTCTTTATTATCATCATTGTTATTATCATTATTATTGTTATAATTAGTGAGGTTTCCATGTTATATCAAAGGAATTAAAGATATTTTCTCAGTACAGAACTCAAAAGACACTTCGTCATAATGAAAATTTGATTCTGGCTGTATATGGGGCGTTCTATCAGTTAAAAGCTCAAAGATACTTCGTCACGCTTAATATGGTTTAAACATAATTTACCTTTGCCTCTGATTAAGCATTGGTACACTTTCATTTGTCATGTTATATTTCCTATTCTGAACATATATCACAAGGACACTTCATAATCTATTAGATGCACTACTGGATGTATCTACATACCTAAGAAGTAACGGAGACTGAACGTCTTCGTAAAGGGCTCCAAAATAGGTTGTAATATTCTCGTTGGCATAATGTTTATGAGTAGAGCAACATAGCAGTCCTAAAACAGCTTCATAACATTGCCAAAGTAGCCACGGTATGTTCGGAAACACATTGTCACGGTATTAAGAACAAACAACCCTAATGTTCTCAACAATCCAAGGTGGTTTTTACCAAAATCACCATGCAATATTACCAACACAGCCACACGCTATCTTCATTATGCAGGCAGTGCTCCAAACACAGTTTCAAAGACCCTTATAGAGGACAGCAGTTGTCTTTTTTTTAACACAGCCATACGGTCTTTGCAACAGTTATACAGTTCTTATCAACACAACCACGCGGTATTAAAGACACACACATACCTTCTTGTTTTTCATCACAACGAAATATCTTTTTGGAAAAGACAAGCAGTTTTTCCGAGAGAAAGAGAGAGAGAGATGCTATCTGCTAACGGCCAGTCGAGACCACAATTAGTACAACTGTTGCAAGGCGCATCGCACATAGAACTGAGGTAATTACCACACAGCATTCACAAATATACTTCACAGTTAGACACACGCACATCACTTTACCGTGTATGCAGTTTATCATGTACAAAGCTTTATTAATCTGAAAGTTTCAGTTTAGGAGAGATTTCGCTACAGTCAAAATGCCAACGAGAATATTACATCCTATTTTGGAGCCCTTACCAAGATGTTCAGTCTCCGTTACTTCTTAGGTATGTAGACTGGAGGAAGAGAAGTGTTTAAGATACCTGGAAGTGGACATGGCAGCGAATGGAACTATAAAAGCTGAAGTGAGTTAAAGGGTGGGTGAGGAGGAGAAAGTTCTGAGAGCACTGAAGAATGTCTGGAAAGTGAGATCGTTATCTAAGGGAGCAAAAATGGGAATGTTTGAAAGTGTAGTAATCCCAACATTACTATATGGATGGGAGGCATGGGCTATAGATAAGACTGTCCGGAGGAGGGTGGGTGTGTTGGAAATGAAATGTTTAAGGACGATATGTGGTATGAGATTTTTTTTGATCGAGTAAGTAATGAAAGGGTAAGGAAGATATGTGGTGATAAAAAGAGAGTGGTTGGTCGAGAGAGCTGAAGAGTTGGATATATGGAGGGACTGAGTGAGGAAAAGTCGACAGAGAGGATATATGTGTCATAAGTGGAGGGAACAAGGACAACGGGGAGACCAAATTGGAGATAGAAGGATGGAGTGGAAAAAAAATTCTGAGCGATCGGTGCCTGAACATGAAGGAGAGTGAAAGGCGTGCTTTGGATGGAGTGAAGTGGAAAGATGTGGCGCACATGCTGTCAGTGGACTAAACGAGGGTATGTGAAGTGTTCGGGGCTAACAATGGAAAGGTCTGTAGGGCCTGGTTGTGGATAGGGAGCTGCTGTTTCGGTGCATTACACATAAGAGCTAGACAATGTGTGTAAGCGAATGTGGTCTTTCTGGGTCTGTTCCTGGCGCTACCTCGCAAATGCAGGAAACGGCGATCAATTATAACAAATAGAGAAATGAATATATATACATACATATATGTATCTATATATTTGCTTATTTATTGATATAAGATAGATAGACAGATAGATAGAGATGATGCTCAAATGTTTTTCTTGCCTTACCGAGATAGCATCAGGAACGCAAGAGCAACGGCCTCATTTGCAAACACCCACTCTCTAGCTGTCAGCACATAATACATGACAGCTAGAGAGTGGATGAGTGTAAATGAGGCCGCTGTTCTTTTGTTCTTGATCCTCCCTCGCTGATTTGGGAATGGAATTGAGTATATATATATATATATATATATATATATATATATATATATATATATATATATATATATATATATATATA
>JAYMFT010389375.1:0-19827 GCA_038088735.1 Panulirus argus | reverse complement strand
ACACACATGTACATATTTAGACTTGCTCGCCCCCATCCACTCCTGATATATATATATATATATATATATATATATATTAATTTTTTCTTTTGCATATAAATTGTAAACAAGGTTTTCTTGTAGCTACAGTTTAAGGGTTAAACAGTTCCTACTAAAGGCCCTGACAACATATCAAACTTTTACATACAACACTTTGGCCTAGTTGCACTCCAAGCACTTTCAGATACCTTTAACTATCCCTGGCAAAACAACAAAATCCCTTACACCAGGAAGCCTGCCAGCATAGAACCAATCCTGCAACCTTCCAAACCACTCATCTCTCCTTCCTCTCTTTACCCTATATCACTTGTGTCTTCAGTATTCAAACTCTCAGGAAAACTAGTACACAACAGAATTGGCAAAATACCCCACTCTCACTCCACTTTCACACTGCATACGGATTCCACACCATATCTTTGATGGTTTCAAGAAACCACACCCCTCCTCTTGCACAGCATTAGTGGTAATTTAAACTTCCATGAAGCATTTGATACTGTTCCCCAACATATGCTCGCAAAAGAGAAACTTGATGCCACCCTCCACAACAATGACAAAAAGTGATTTGCTAACTTTATAGCCAGCCACCAAACTAGAATCACATACAAACTCTTTACCTTTAAAACCTTTAAGCTCTACAATGGAGTTTCCCAAGGAGCAGATCCTTCTCTAACCTTCAATTTCTTCCTACATAACATTCCATAGTGTAAAAGTCTTCTCAAATGCAGATGACCACAAGATTACATCACAGCACCCTGGTACCAAAGATGCAAGAATGAACATGCAATTGGAACAGCGGCTCTCCCCACAGACACACACACATGCAACATCAATATACTTTATAAGAGAGAAAGCTCACCTTATTGTAATAGTACTCATCTTTAAGGTCATTAAGGAACTCCAGGAAGGAGTCCCACCGTTCTAGTCCCATTATCTCCATGTTCTTCTCTATCAACACACACTAACACTTCTTTATCTTTTCTTCGTGACACCACTTTCTTTTCCAGACTTTTACAGCAATATTTCTACAAAGTGTGTATGCTTGAACACACTTAAAAGAGTAAATGCAACACAATAAAAATCTTAAATTCAACACTATATAAATAAACACTGAAATGAAATGGATATATTTCATTATCATCCACTGTGACAGGCCTCAAAGTTCTTTATAACTGGAGGTCAGGTAATATCTGGAATCTGGGTTATGGCTAAGCAATGGTGACCGAGTCATGAAACATGCTGGCCAAGATGTCACTCAGATTTCAAATTTCAAAGGTTTACTCGTTGGAAGAAAGAGATCCTATGTGGTCATGGTGACTATCTCATGACTCTGATGCCTGAGCAGTCCTACTGCATCCGTACTGTCAAGCCATATTTGAACACTAGTAACAGGCAAACACTGAGTAGATACTTAAAATCACATAAAATTTTTGATGACTTGTGACATCTAACATATATATAGTATCATACTGTAGATCTGACTGCTGTATATAGGCCTCATCTTAAACAGCTATGTTATCAATCACAAGTTTCATAAAACCATAACAGCAAAATATGACAAAATCAGTTTTACGAGGACAGATTGTAACGAATAACTGAAGGACTGCTACTATTATGAAAATTGTGCCTTACCATCTCACCAAAATCTCATGACTACTTGAGCACTTAGGACACTGCCTTGTCAAAACTGACCCTGCATGTCTGCTATTTAATTGGCAGTGTGACTAAAAGATCAGGCACTAGAGTATCCTCTTTCTCATAACCTCATTGGGTGTTTCAAACGTTACTATATATAGTGAGATGTTTCAAACATTACTATAGAGTTTAATTTACAGCTATTGGTGAGTGAGTGACTAACAAATTCTGAAGTGTTTCTACTACTGGTAAGGGTTAATGTGTGGTATGCAATCACCTTAAGTACATCCTTATGGGAAAAAAAAAAGGCTGAATTTTGTGGTAAAATGCTGTATGCTTGTTGATGTAAGAAAATTTCAGGGTTGTGAGGGATGGGTGTGTGATGGCATGAAGACTGTGTTTACGATTTATCTTTGTAATCACTGCAGAGTGTCCTTAACTTTTTCTAAACTGATAAGATTAACCCAACCCTATGATGGTACCAAGTCCTATTCTGCATCAGCTGTGGCCAGAGGTAGTGCCATGTGCATAGGGCCACTGTCCCCATTACTCTCCTGGTGTTCCTTTGACCCATTCATGGTGGGTCAGGGTCAATGTTCCTGTGGCCTTTCTGTGCTGAAAAAGTACCAATATTCCCGTGGTTTTCCCATGGAGGTCCAAGATGAGTATTCCTGTTGCCCTTCTATCATGGGACAGTGTTCTTGTATTCTCCCCATAGTAGGCCAATGTTCGTGTGTTATCCCCTTGGTGAGTTAGTGTTCCTGTCATTCACATGGTGGGCCAGTGTTTCTGTGTCCTTCACATGGTGGGCCAGTGTTTCTGTGTCCTTCACATGGTGGGCCAGTGTTCCTGCTTTCTACCCATGATAAGGCCAGCATTCCTGTGTCCTTCCCATGGTGGGCCAGTGTTCCTGTCCTTCAAATGGTGGACCAGTGTTCCTGTGTCCTTTCCATGGTGGGCCAGTGTTCCTGTGTCCTACATATGGTGGGCCAGTGTTCCTACATTCTACCCATGATAGGCCAGTGTTCCTGTATCCTCCACATGGTAGGCCAGTGCTCCTGTGTCCTTTGCACTGTGGACCAGTGTTCCTGTGTCTTCAAATGAAAGGCCAGTGTTTCTGTCTTCTCCCCATGGTGGGTTAGTGTTCCTGTCCTTCACATGGTGGGCCAGTGTTCCTGTGTCCTTCCCAAGGTGGGCCACTGTTCCTGTGTCCTTCACATGATAGACCAGTTTTCCTGCGTATTCTCCATAGTGGACCAGGGTTTCTCTGTCCTTCTCATAGTGGACCAATGTTCCTGGGTCCTTTCCATGGTGGGGCAGTGAATATGTGTCCTCCACATGGTGGGTCAGTTTTCCTGTGGTCAATGTCCCTGTGGCTTTACTATGGATCGATAGTACATTTGATACTGGAAGGCTTCCCATGGTGGTCTAGAACCATGATGCTATGGATCTCCCATGGTGGTCTAGAACCATGAGACTATGGACCTCCCATGATGGCCTAGGACCATGAGGCTATGGACCTCCCATGGGGGTCTAGAACCATGATGCTATGGACCTCCCATAGTGGTCTAGAACCATTAGGCTCTGGATCTTCCATGGTGGCCTAGGACAATGAGGCTATGGACCTCCCATGGTGGTCTAGAACCATGATGCTATGGACCTCCCATGGGGGTCTAGAACCATGAGGCTCTGGACCTCCCATGGGGGTCTAGAACCATGATGATGTGGACCTCCCATGGTGGTCTAGAACCATGATGCTATGGACCTCCCATGGGGGTCTAGAACCATGAGGCAATGGATCTCCCATGGTGGCCTAGAACCATGATGCTATGGACCTCCCATGGTGGCCTAGGACCATGAAGCTATGGACCTCCCACGGTGGTCTAAAACCATGATGCTATGAACCTCCCATGGGGGTCTAGGACCATGATACTATGGACCTCCTATGGGAGTCTAGAACCATGATGCTATGAACCTCACATGATGGTCTAGAACCATGATGCTATGGACCTCCCATGGTGGTCTAGAACCATGATGCTGTGGACCTCCCATGGGGGTCTAGAACCATGATGCTATGGACCTCCCATGGTGGTCTAGAATCATGATGCTATGGACCTCCCATGGTGGTCTAGAACCATGAGGCTATGGATCTCCCATGGTGGCCTAGAACCATGAGGCTATGGATCTCCCATGGTGGTCTAGAACCATGAGGCTATGGACCTCCCATGGTGGTCTAGAACCATGAGGCTATGAATCTCCCATGGTGGTCTAGAACCATGAGGCTATGGATCTCCCATGGTGGTCTAGAACCATGAAGCTATGGATCTCCCATGGTGGCCTAGAACCATGATGCTATGGACCTCCCATGGTGGTCTAAAACCATGAGGCTATGGACCTCCATTGGTAGGCTCTGGTTAAGGCCATCTTTGCTCCAGAGTTCACAAGACACACGTTACCAGGTCTTCAAAAGACCTTGATATTTTTTTCTTCTTGTGTTCTAGTTGCGCACGTCTGCCAATATTCTAGTTGCCCCCTCCCCCCTACCCATTAAGCCCGGGCTTATTCCAGTCTGCTGGACTGGGACCTTTGTCGAAGAACAAGATGTTGGAAGCCGCAGGCCGGCTGCCTGCCTGCTGACGCCGCCTGGTTGGCCTGGTACACTTTGCAGATACTTGTCGAGTGAACTCTTAAACTTCTCTGCTGTGCATTCCATGCTGTTACTGATGATTGCTGGCAAGGCGTTGAAGAGTCTTGGGCTCCGGATTTTTAAAATGTTCCCCAATTTTTTCTGAATATCGCTCCTTTGGGTGCCAGTAGTAGTGTTTCACAAAATCTACCATGCCTGTCGTGCCAACAGGACGTTATTTCCGAGCGCAAGTTGGGAATCATACCTTCTAGAACTTTCCGGGTAAATAAGATGACAAACCTGTTCCGTCTGCACTGCAGCCTTGGTGATTTCAGCAATTTAGTTCCTTTACCACGTTAATATGGGCCGTGAAAGATCTCTGAACATTTACTAATTCCGCAATTTCACCCGCCTTGTGGGTTGATGATAGGACGCATCAACATTCCAGTCGTGGAAAAATTAGCGGTTTAAATCATATCACTGGTGTTTCTTCTCTTGTCTAAACAATATTCTAGTTGCACAGGTCAAGCAATACCATGATTATGAAGATCTAGCAAATACTTTAGTTGTGAAAGTCTCGCCAATATTCTAGTTCTAATGGTCTAGCCAGTATTCTAGTTATGAAGGTCAGCCAATATTCTAGTTGTGAGGGTCTAGCATTATTCCAGGAGGGAAAGTCTAGCAAATGTTCCAGTTGTAATGGTCCAGCCAATATTCCAGATGTGAAGGTCTAGCGGCTCAAGCCTATACACCGTGTAACGTTCCGTGGTTCTCTGTCTACACTGACTCAATCCGTAATCATTACTGGTAAGCATTTCCTTCAGTAACCGACCTGACGTACACTGCTGACTGAAAAGCACCCAGTAAACACAAGCTAACATCATCATATCAACATCAGTGATTCCACTGTATAAACCTACTCTACGGAAGGATATTGTATGCGTTTTACTTCCTCGCAACTTCAGAGTTATCGTTCCAGTACAAATAGCAAGAATCCCCTATCCTAAATCTGTACCAACAATAGAGCATACATTTGTCCGTAACTCATAGCACACGTATTAAAAACTGCCTTACTCGACACGTGCCGTCATGGTATGGCCGTCATCATCATGATCACGTTACAGGTGCTACATGTTGGTCCACCCCACGGCACAGTACCAGGGGTCTCCAGCCCAGGCCCACCACCAATGTCTTCTTGACATCAAGTTAATACATGGTTATGCAAACAAACGGTCTTTATGGTACGGCCGCAGCCAACACCAGTAAGGTCATAACGGGTCCTTATGGTAACACCAGTGAGGTCTCAACGGATCCCTGTGGCACTGCTACAGCCAACAACAGTGAGGTACCGACGGGTCCTTGTGGCAGTGCTGAAGCCAACACCAGTACGGAGTGGACGGGTCCATACGGCAGTGTTGTAGCCAACATACACGAACTCCTGCACCGGCACATGTGCCCCTGGGCTTGGGGGTCAGTCACTCAAGAATCCATCACCACCAACCACTTCTGGCTTCTTATTCCAACGGAAAAAATCCTGAGTAATGTTGTCTTTCCTGATTATTCGACATATTTTGTACACCATGAGTACTGAACACTCGTACTGATACCATTTCTGGTGTACAACTGTAATCCTGTGTATCACTAGTACGTCCCCTCACTCGTCCACTGACCCAGCGCCTTGATAGCCATATTCCTGACCTCCAGCGGCTCTCCCCAGTCCTGCGGGAACACCCTGACCCCACACACATCAGGGCGCATTGTTGTGAGGCACGATAAACTCGTTTAATGACAGTAACGACTCTGGATTAATGTAGGGAATCACATGTGGACGGGAGTGGTGGCGGGCGAGGAGGACGCGGGAGCAGCACGCCGCCAAGACTTGAGGTGAGGCAGCCCAACTGGTACTGAGGCCGACCACGCCTGCCCACCCATTATATTCACCTGCTGGAAATGTAGATCACGTCAGCTGGATCTGTGAGTTCGTGAGTGTGTGTGTGTACGTATGTGCGACGTGTGTTTGTGTAGCTTTCTCTCTCTCTCTCTCTCTCTCTCTCTCTCTAGTTGGCCGCTTCTGTGTGCAGACTGAACATATTGAGGTTATGGGAACGATAACCTAAACATGATACCTACCTCGGTAATGATTTACCTAAACAATTTCCACAAACAAACTCGCACACAAATTAGATTAACACTCCCGCCCCGTCCCTCTCCGAGGCAGACATTATGAGGTACCTAACGAAAACATCAGAAAGTGCTGATGTGACGTAAGAATATGGTAGTTGGGTAAGGCGGAAAGATCGTGTTCAGTGTTTTCCTGAGAGTGAAGGCAAATATCTCCCACCTGGGTCACCCTAGCATGGCCAGCAGTCATCCCCGGCATAACCACCCACTCTTCCCTACCCTTCCTCAGGGCGATCTCCTCTCGTAGCCATTACCACCTTACACATCCGTACCCCTCCGGCCCCGCTCCGGCTCAAGAGTCGAGCACAAGTCTTCCGCTAAAAAGGTTCAGCCTGGCTACACTGACGTACGTCCGGCTCTCTAGAAATTGTATGTAGAGGAAAGCCTCCTGCCCTGCCTTACATGGCAATGTATATGCTGACGGAGGGTAACGAGACGCCCTCGAGGTGGACAAACAAAACTGCTTCAAAGGACCGTTAAAGGTGATTACTTCACGTCTCACTGGTAGTCACCTGACCTCCAATGGCCTCAACACCTCACCCACAAACACAGCATCTAAAAAAAAACTGGTAGAACAACGTTAACAATGATAACAAGACTTCTGACCTATAGAAGATGTATGACTACATGATCCACCATGTTCCAGTACACAATTTTCCAGAGCTACAGCTTTACCAGAGCAAGGAGAGAGGCCCAGCACCACGTGCGCCCCTCCCACTCTCCTCACCCATCCTTCCAGGAAGGTTCAACCAGATTCCCCCACCTAAAGGTACTGTATATGCCTCAACCGTGTCACTCTCCTCCAGCAGGAGTGAGCCGCCCGTGCCCCCTCCTCCAGCAGGAGTGGGCCGCCCGTGTCCCCGTCCTCCAGCAGGAGTGGGCCGCCCGTGTCCCCTTCTTTCAGTAGGAGTGGGCCGCCCGTGTCCCCGTCCTTCAGGAGGAGTGGGCCATCCGTGTCCCCCTCCTTCAGCAGATGTGGGCCGCCCGTGTTCTCTCTCGGCACGCAGAAGTGGGCCATCCCTGCCCCTCCCCTCCTCCAGCAAGGACACAGCGCCGCTAGAGTTCCTGGAGAACAGAACGGGAGGGAGCAGGAGGGGATGCTAAGAAAGTTAAGATAACACAGACAGAAGTCAGAAAACATGACATTCCAGGAAAAGCCTCGAAAAAGACAGACTCCTTGTGCCAGTCACACCAGCTCCCGGCTACTCCACCCCAACCCTACAGCAGCTCTCCAACACACAGCACCAGCAACAGCAGGCGTGACACACAACAGCTGCAACAGCAGAAGACCGATAGGAGACTCGTGAATACCTGGTGAAGTTGTCGGGGGTCTTCTACCCCACAACCCGGGCTACGCCCACCCAGTTGGGTTTGACACAGCCTGGCTGGTCTGGTGCACTTTGTAAATATAGTTCAATGTACTCATAAACTTCTGCGCTGAGCATCCCATGGCGTTTCTGACGATTGCATGCAAGGTGTTGAGGAATCTCGGGCCCCGGATGTTTATGGTATTCTCTTTTTGTGCATATCGCATCTCTGGATTTCAGGGGTAGTATTTTTGTTTTCCTTGCCTGTAGTGCCTATAGAAAGTTATTTCCTTAAGTTGGGCGCTATACCTTCCAGGGTTTTGCAGGTGTAGATGATGACATACCTCTCCCGTCTGTGCTCCAGTGATTTCAGCCATTCCTAGTCATATAGTTCCTTTACCACGTTAATATCGTGAAAAATCTCTGTACAGTCTGCAATTTCGCCCGCCTTGTAGGATGATGCTAGTAGAACACAGTGAAATTCTATTCGTGAAAGAATTAGCGCCTTGAAACGTACCCCCATTTTTTTTTCCTTTCTCGTCTTAAATCCGCAGGATCCATCCCGCTATACTTCTGGAGGATGCAAGTGTTTTGTTTTATTCGCTGAAGGTTAGTAGGTCGTTCGACGTTATTACAACAGGGTCTTTCACATTATTCATCTGGTTTATGACAGTGTCTTTGTCTGTTCGGTGTTCTGTATTGTTTTTGACTTCTCCATCTTCCCCCTACTGGAGCGGATGGAACTATCCCGAGTGAAAAGCATGTTGTTCTCGGTGGCCCAGTGGAAGACTTCATTTATGTCTCTTGAAGCCTTTAAGCGTGTCCTCAAATGACGTGATTCTCAGGCTTATTCTTGTTTCACCTGCAGCGGATGATATGAAGCTGCGGCTCGTGTTAGCGTCAGTGTCAGATATAACAACGAGGAGCAGGAGGGGTGCAAGTACAGTTCCCTGGGGAGAGAGAGAGAGAGAGAGAGAGAGAGAGAGAGAGAGAGAGAGAGAGAGAGAGAGAGAGAGACTGAGCTTTACACTGTGGGGGCACTGGGCATTGATGGCATGGTTAACGAGACCGTGTTGTGATCTCTTGGTTAGAGTCGTACATCCATCTCCCAATTTCTCCGGTAAACCCCATCAAACGCATTTTGTATGCCATGAAAACACGGTCACATATATCAAATGCTTCTGCGACGTCCGTGTAAAATGCATCATTATTTTGTTTGCTCTCCAGAGCCTCAACAATCTTATCGCTGTGATCAAACAACTGAGGGAAGCCAGATCTTGCCGTCGTGAAACCGTGTTGTCCTGGGTTATGGAGGGTTCGCTTCAACGAATTCGGTCAGTCTGCCTCTCGGGACTCTCGGACATATTAATGTGTGATGATAGTGACTATAGGCCGGTTGTCTGTTTGACAGTGTTTTGCTTCCACCTGTGTGGGGTTGGGTGATGAGCGTGTTTTAAGTTCTCGGGGATGATGCTGGAGGATATGTGGGGCCCCTGCTAGAGAGAGGGGGGGGGTCTGTTTTCTTTACGAACACCGCGTCCCAGGAGTATGGTCCTCGGGCAGAGTACACAGGCGAGCTGTCAATGGTTCTCTCGAAGTCCTGTGGCGAAGCGTTGGCATCCGCTGTGTTAATGTTGAGGAGGGAGTCGGTTGGGTCGTTCATCTTTCCGATGGGTTTTGGTCAACTGATTAGCATCGCTTCGTATAGCTTCTTTAGAATCTCATTCCCCTCCAGAAGGTCATCTGGAGACGTTGCCTCTTCTTTTCTCGGGGGCAAGTTGATGTGGTGGGCTTGATTTGCGATTTGGATACGAGGAAAAGTTTTAGACTTTCTTATTTCATCGATAGCTTTTCCCTCGTCCTGTTTCGTATTACACTGTGAGTTTACAGTCTGTGTCCGTTCGTTTCTGTGCGGTGTGAGCCGCTGGTTTGTAAACAGATCTGCAATGATTTTTCGCCTCCTATAAGGTGCTAGTCAGCCCTCGCTCAAGGCTTTTTGCGATTTCTTTTCGCTAATATTTAGAACAGCAGCAACAGCAGGAGCCCGATGTACTGCAGAACAGCAGCAGACGGAGGCACGAAACAAATCAGTAACAACAAGCAGGAGCCCAATACAGAACTGCAGTAACAGCAGGAGCCCGAAATACAACAGCAGCAACAAGAGCCCAAAACAGAACAGCAGAAATAGCAAAAGCTCGCCACAAAGCCGTCAGCAATCAAGCAACAGCAGCTGCAGGACACACACCTTCAGCACCACCACCATCGAACAGCAGCAGCAGGATCCCCCACTCCCACACATTAAGAATAGCTGGTGCGGTCAGCAGGTGGCGGCGTGGCAGCAGACGCCAGAGTTTCACTGTTCCACATTAAAATCAGACTTGTTAAGCCGGGACGGGACGGGAAAGTCTGCCGTTAATGTATGGCGGCCCCATCCCCCCATCCCACCAGCGGGGGAGGGAGAGAGGGAGACGTCATCCCTCGGACTGTAAGGGGGGGGGGGAGCCCGCACCACAGGGTACATCACGATGTGCAGGCCCCAAGCACAGCACCACACGGGATGTGTTGTGCGTACTGCAGGCGGGAAGATGACTACTCAGCCCCATGACGAGCACGAGCCGCCTCCAGCAGCGCTAACCACAGGCAAATGTGTCATTATGTGACTTTCCTCCTCCGACTACAGCCGCCCCGCGTCAACATGACATTATCCCAACAAGAACGAGTGGAGTGCATGGACACATCTCCATTCCACAATATAAACAAAAGTAAAAAGAAAAAAATCTACCAACACCTTTTACCTATGGTTCGAGGTGGGAAGACGCCGCCCCTCCCACCCACGCTCTAAATTACCGCCATAAGCCACAAGGAGACGGTATGAAATATTCATCAAGCCAAACAAATTATCTGACGAATATGAGCCGGTGTCATGGCACAAGCCGTAAATCAGGCAATTTCTGGGGACCACAGCATAAACTTATACCGCCAAGGGAACTATATTTGCATCTCCGTTGCTCATTCTCTAAGAGTAACACTGTCCAGTGTAAATCAACTCGGAGCGTAGATGAACCAGGAGTGAACACTATCCAGTGTAAATCAGTCAGGAGTAACACGGCCCAAGCATAACAAAGAAATCAATGTCTCTTGACAGATGACGGTGGGCTGGATCTTGCACGCCTTTCACGTGAGAGGTATACCAGATGGGCAAACTCTGCAGACCATTTATAACCACTAGACCAGCGTTGTCTAAGACTATCTCCTTCTAAGGTAATCCGAGGCGTCCAGCGAGAAAACGCGCAACGAGCCCTCACAGCCGCACTCGCTCTACTCCATCATCCAAACTGCTGGCAACCACAGAAATCAGTCAAGTCTCTTCTGCACAAACGAGATATATATATATTATAATCTACATACGAAATATGTAGTTTCGCCAATGTTTGGTTAGGTTGCAGACGGTTAAGTTAGAAACGGTCTGTTACGGTATCGTAACGTTATCCTCCGTCCACAGACAATCGAAGAGTAGATATCCAGAGGCCACAGACCTTTCAGAACCAGACACTATTGAACACTATGGAGCACATGATTACGATGGTAATCAACCAATCCCCGGAGAACCATCTACACTCTGCACCTGACCAGTCAAGTTGTGCAGGAGTGTACAAGGTCCCGCAGGCCAGAGCCGCAGCGGAGTCCAAAACCAGCTGAGCGGCTTGGGACGAGCTTGGATTCCAAAATAAGTTTTAGACTTGAGGGTGTTCCATGGAACACTCGTGTATTCCGCAACACAACACAGTTACGAGGAGAGAAAGCAGGTCAGGTGAACTTTTTCATGAAGGCGAAAAACAGCGACATCAACTCCAATTAAAGTGTTAGCTCTTGAGCCATTCAATTGTTTAGCAGCTGGGAACCACTGGGGGAAGCCCCGTGGCCAAAGGCTGAATTTTCTTCAAGTTGTGAGCCAAGTTATGATGTTCCTGGGTCAACCTGTTAAGGACACACTTCGGGTGAAATTCAAACCATCTTTATGGGACTTATGGCTCTCAGTTGAAGGGATGAAAGGAAACATTACAGGAGAACCCGACGACGCAGGGAGAACGATGGCCAAAGCATCTGTAATGCTGGGCAGAAGTGTGATATCACTGTGGCAGAGTGACGACAACAGCTAAGATCCACATACATTCATACCTACGAGTAATTACAAAAAGACTGGACTATGGTTGGGAAAACACAGGAGGAAACCAATAATAGATCTGACAGGAATAAATGGACGAGCAGGTTCGGTTTAGCATAATCCAAGCGATAGGTTTTTGGTTCCATATCTGTCTGTCATGTGACGGGAGGCAACACCCAGGCTCACACTAAGGATGAGGCTTGCCAAGGAGGCGACACCAGGGCACGACCCAGTGTAAGAGTGTGTAGGGTGAGGACCACGGGGTCCACGGCCTAGGGGTTCCTTTCCGGCTGGCTGCCCTACCCTGGTCTAGTGACAGGTTGGCTGCCCCACCATGGTCTAGTGATAGGCTGGCCACCCTACCCTGGTCTAGTGACAGGTTGGCTGCCCCACCATGGTCTAGTGATAGGTTGGCCGCCCTACCCTGGTCTAGTGACAAGTTGGCTGCCCTATCCTGCTTTAGTGACAGACTGGCTGCCCTACCCTAGTGCGTGTGGTGGTAACTTTCACTGGATGGTGGCAGGAGGCAAGTAACATTGTGTTGATATTGTGCCGCTCTCCACCACTACACGTGAACTACTCGGTCCGACACACACTAACCCTCCTTTCCAGATTATCAGTTGATATCTGTTGATGATTACGTTCTCTGCCTCACTGGACTGTCATAACAGACCATGGAGGAGCAGGCGGGACACCCACCATACGAACACTGTGACTGCCTGAGGCGCGCCTTTGGGGTCTATGAACTAAGAAAAGATCCTTTAAAGTTGGGGTTTGCATGTGACGGATACTCGCAATCTGGGGTCTGTAAGTGATGGGTCCTCACAACCTGGGGTCTGTATGTAACGGATCCTCACAACCTGGGGTCTGTATGTGACGGATCCTCACAACCTGCGGTTTGTATGTATCGGATCCTCACAGCTTAGGATCTTTAAGTGACGGATCCTCACAGCCTGGGGTCTGTAGGTGACGGGGTTTATATATAATGTATACTCACCACCTTGGGTCCCTTGGATAGGGAAAGGCTGTGCAGAGGGTGGGGGTCAGGGGAGGGGGGAGCCGTGCATAGGCCGTGGGGGCTTGGTGGAGGAGAGGGTTGTGGACAGCCATGAAGGAGCAGGGTGTGTGTGTGTGTGTGTGTGTGTGTGTGTGTGTGTGTGTGTGTGCGTGCAGGGGGTCATACAGCGGAGAATTTTTTTGGGGGGAGGCTCTGCGTCCGTCCGGACACTAAAGAGGCCTGTTTGATCGAGGCTTCAAGGCCAGGTCCAGAGCTGGTCCAAGAAGCTAGTGCTTTTCAACGGGAATGCTCGACGGACGCAGACATCGTCATATCACGACTGAAAAATGCACAAAAGACTTGGGAGTCATAATGTCTGACGACTTTACCTTCAGCAAACAAAACATGGTAGCAGTTGCCTCTTCCGAAAACATGGTAGGATGGATCTTGCGGACCTTCAAGACGAAGGAGGAAAAACCCATGATAATGCTTTTCAAGGCGATAATACTCTCGCGAACAGAGTAATGCTGTATCCTAAGATCTCACCAGATGGGCGACACTGCAGAGTTAGAAAGTGTTCAATGATCCTCTTGGTCCGTACTGAAGCTGTCAGGAACTGAACCAATGGGAACGACTGAAACCACTGATGCTGTACCATGGAGTGGAGATGGCCTAAGTGTATCATTGTTAACTCTTGGAAAATTCTGGAGGGGTATGATCCCCAAGCTACAATCTAAAATATTTCCCCATTAGCGAGAGCATGATAAGCATGAGAGACAGGAAAACATCACCCCAAAGGTGCGATAAGCATAAAAAGAGAAAATACCCGGAACATCCGGGACCTAAGCCTACTCAACACATTGCCTGCAGCCGTCAGAAACACCGCGGGATGTACAGTGGAGAAATTTAGGAAGGCCCTTGAAAGGTATCTACATAGCGTGCCAGACCAGCCAGGCTGCGGTGCTTACGTGGGCCTGGGGGCTGCGGCTTCCAACAGTTGGGTCGACTAAGGACCCAACTCGGGAGCTTGGACTCAGCCCGAGCTGTGGGGGGTAGAGGACCTCTGAAGATTACTCCAGGAACACCGCCACCCTGAAACAAGTTTTGTTTACCTTATGATTTCACAGTTTGTTATTGTTTGTGTTGCATCCCTACTTCCCTTACCCGTTACCTTAATGGTAACTGATCACATAAAGTGTCCTCCAAGCATGACCACAGAGGACCGACCCAGGACGCTGCAGAAGCCACGGCAAAGAACAAGAGTCAGCCAGGACTTGAAGGGTGCGTCCGGTCACATGTTACAAGACTGTGTCAGGAAGCGCGGGGCACACTGTGCTGGCCACAACCGGATATGTAATCGCCCTTACTCTACACACACACACACACACACACACACATTATGAAACAGTCGTTTATAAATTCTGAAGGATTTCATTCCAAGACACGATTACAATTATATGTTTATTGATATAATAATATCGTACTTATATGAAAAAAGGCCTCTGTGGTGTAGTGGTTTGCGTTACTGACAATATTTTAGCAAGAGCTCGCATGGGTTCGAATCCTGGGCGTGGTAGTCAGTCGACATCCAACACAGGTGTTCATCCTTCCCCCATGGCTGGTCAATAAATGAATTCCCGGCTTAGGCTAGTGTGTATAATGACATGTTTGTAACTACCTGTCTGTACTGTGCCGGCAGGAAGTTTTACACTGGTGGGGCCCACCTCTTAAGCATGCTCTACTATCATACAATCTCTTACATCTACGTATGTATGTTGTCTGCATTAAGCAAGTCCTCAGTCATTCTACTCCACTCATCCACCACTCTCATACCACAAAAGTGCTTCTTTACATATCTTTTTCTTTTTTTACAAATTTCTTGCTTAACCTCATGTTGTGCCCTCTGATTGCTCTATCCCTACGCGTCTCGTAAAACTGTTCAATGTCTACGTCATCGTCGTTTTAAAAAATATTGATTGTGATCAGGTCACCCCTCACTCTTCTCTTACAAGGTAGGAAAATTCAAAGCCTTTAGCCTATCCCCAGAACTCAGCTTTCTAAATTTTGGTACCATCTTTGTTGCCCTCCTCTGGACCTTCTCTATTAACTCTTTGTACTTCAGGTGCAATGACCAACATGTGAAGAATGTTCTAATTTTGGCTTCCTGTAGGATATGAACAGCTTACTAAGTATTTCCTTAATCAGATATTTGAAAGCTATTTTGATAATTGCCACAAGTGTGTGTGTGTGTGTGTGTGTGTGTGTGTGTGTACACGGGACATGGTTGATATATACAAAGTTAAGAGACAGGGCAACAGGATCCCGTTACACATGATAGTAATCACGCAATTGGGAATGAGGTGAGTTTAGAGTTGGGAAGAAATGTCCACAATGTTACAGATGAAAAAAAATACAGTTAGTAAAATCAGCTTAAAGTCCCAGAGTTGTGGGACAAGTGGAAAGGAGAGAGGAGGGTAGTTTTGGCATGCGAGGGCGGTGCTGGGAGTTGTGGTGAAGGCGGATTGGGGGATACAGAATTGAGGAGGAGCAGGTGATGTGGGCAATGAAATGTGTCTGATGATAGTCACTGATGACACCCGCAGGCACTCAGCTACCGAGCCATTACTGATCTATTATAATTAACTCGTAAGTATCGTGTGTCCAACATTATTTACATTTCTAAGGCCGGTTCGTCTTTGAGCCGAACGTGAGTTCCACTCGGATCCTGTGGCTAGCTATACCCATTCTCATCAACGGTAAACAACTAATCTCCTTTATCTATTTCCTCGTCCACTTTGTCACTGTCATTCACTCACACTGCAATACCAGTTGAAAGGTTATGAACCAGTGCCCGGCACTGCCGAAGGCAGTGCGTAAAACAATAATTTACAATAATCGATGACGGAAGGCAAACGGAAGAACTAAGGAACAAAATAAAAAGACAGCATTGGAGTTTCCCCATGACGGCCGGGTCCTGGTTATCCCCGGCCAGGAACGAGACCACAGGCCTGCTGCTCCAGCCCGGACCCCACCTGATCACATGATAGCCAAGCGCGAGTCCTCCGTGGGCGGGTCGGATAAGATAGCTTATCACAAGAAGTGGCCGTTCGGGTGGCCCCGTCCCCTGCCTGACGGGGCTTTAAACATCGTCTGAGGGTCCGGCCGGGTTGCAGGGACGCCCGCACGGTCGGGGTCCTGCTGCCACCTTATGGCCAGCATGTCAACTAAAACCTCTGGCTTATCTTTCGTCCAAGGGCTCTCGTCAAGCCAAACGTGTCACCATGACACAGTCTCTGGCCACCACACACGGCGCCCCACACCACTCGTGTTCTTTAAAAACGTATTCAACGCAATACAAAACACACGGTTGTGTGCAACAAACAGCTCATATAACAAAGTGAACCTTATCAAGTAAAACATGTTACACATTATGTGGGATGTGACAGTGGATATTAATGGCGGACCCTGACACAGCGATTGTCCTGCATCACAATAAGTGATTACAATGTCGGTCCTCCACATGCCACTTCAATATAACAATAACTAATGACAGTTTGGCCGGGCTGGCATTTCCGACGGAAGACCGCGTCAGCGCCTCCGTCGTGCGTCATGGACGGGATGAATAAATGATTGTGATAGAAAAGACCCCTTGGTGACGGGGGCACAAGGCGAAGGGGAAACGCGGAAGAGCCCGTAACGAGGAAGTGAGATTTAGTAGAGAGGCAAGAGCCAGGGCTTGACCCAGCCTGCGTAGAGTGGGCTGTGTTTGATGGGACAGGACAACTGGGGATGGATGGCTCGGGTTGCGCATGTGTGGATGAGCCTTTTTATCTGATGGAGGAGGATGTGCGTGGAGGGGGTGGTGTGTGCTCATAACAGGGCCCCTGAGAGGAGTTTCATGTGGGGTACAAAGTTCCTTTCGGGCCCCCTTCCCTTCTCCATCAGTCATCCTGTTTTGATCCGCTACGGTTTTATGCCATGAGTTGTAAGGCCAAAAAGCGTGTGGAAGATGAGAGAGAGGGGTGGAATGGAGCGCTCTGTTGGTTTTCTGAGATCCCAGGAAATTCCCGGGCCCCCTTTTGGACCCCCGGGCCCGGGTACGATGTACCCCCAACACCTCCTTCTTAAAGACCCTGGCTCATACCTTCTCATGTCTTTCCCAATAACTATGACATGGCTCATTTCAAGAGACAGGTTTTTCACTTTCTCAAAAATTCGTAAACACTTTCCCTGTCTTTTTCCCCCTTTCTCAATTCTTTCTATATTTCAATTAGGGCCAGGCCTTGAAGTGGACTTTTGTCCGTGACTGGAGCCTTCAACGTTAAAAAAAAAAAAATATCGCCCGGTCCGCCGACAGTCTTTGTAGGGATTGGGTGTTGGTAAGTTATTATCACTGCAGTTGGTTATTGAGTTGATTACATTAGGGCAGTTTGCGGCGAATCTGTTGAAGATGTTTTGAGGGTTGTGTCCCGATAAGATTACAGTCGACTATCTCATCCAGGGGATCATGACGGGGCGCAACACGTCCTCTTGGTCTGTGAGGAAGGGATCTCCAGCAGGGGCTACGGGCTGGAGGCTTTGCCATCTCGTGTAGTTATGCAGTCCCGGTGAAGCCATCGTACCTTGTGATGCTAACAATCCATCCTAGTTCTTTATTTTGTACATGGCGTGAGGTGCGGGAACGCTCGCTTTGCTGCGTCAGCCAAGAATATGCAAGGCCGGACTCCCCTCGGGCCGCCTGACTGACGAAAGAAGAGCAGAAATTGACGCAAAATACACATCCCGTACCACGCGCGGCATGACCAGGCCCGCGACAAGCCACCGCACCTCAGCAAAGGTTTTCCCAGGATAGTGGAGAGAGAAGAAAGCAGACCGCTGGGGGGCAGTACGCCGGCCGGAGATGACGTGGATACGAGACGGTGGTTGTGTGTGTGTGTGTGTGTGTGTGTGTGTGTGTCGTAACGTCTACAAGGTCCAGACTCTTCTGTAGTTATGTCCTGCGGGAGGGACCAAGGCAGGAGGGAACACTAGGATCCTCCTCTGGTACAGTTTGCCGCATGCGGCCCACGATTCCCCCGCACACACAGGACTGCAAGTGTGGGGCAAGCGGAGAAAGACGACGAACCTTTTGACCAGACGTATGGCAGGTGGCGGTCGAGATTCCCTGTGCCGCTGGAAAACACGCGGCCCTTGTGGCATGAGTAGACCGGCAGGCGGGCGATGCATCTTGTCGAAGCTTTGTTGCCCCGGGCACCCGGCCCCGCCTCGACACCCCTCCTCCGACAGTCGCCAGGACGGATATGCGTACATCCTTTCCGAGAGACAAGTGCGCTTCAGCACCCCAGACACACTCTCTCTTCTCCCCTGACATATGCGTCCACTTTCTTCCAAGGACAACTGTGTCCTTTCTCCCCGTCTTCCCGAAATGTGTGTCGCCTTTCTTCTTTACCAGACAAGTCCCCTTTCCAGCCCGACCGAAGTGGCCTCCCGTCATCCCCAGGGGCCATCCCTTTCCTTCCCCCAACATGCTTCTTTTCGCAGTCTTTCCAGTACAAGGACATCGGTGCCAGACGCTGGGGTAACTCAGTAAGTACTATCTCAGTGCAACAAATACTGGTAATACTGGTAACTGCAATAAAGACACACGAATAAGAGAAAAGTGCACAGTACCGGTAATCAATGAATCTCTCAGGAAGACGCCTTCCAGTAGTCCAAGATGCCCCCACATTCTACTCATGGCAACAAACAAACTCTAATGATAACCCCACACAACTAAACACAACCAGACAGGAAGTACAACTCTTATAAAGATATGAATTTAAGCTCGCAGGGCACAAACTCCATTGTTTATAACTACTGGTGAGCATTGTTAATTTCTAATAACTAAACGGTGACGGTCTGATGCCACAGCGTACGTCCGGGAGCCTCACCTTCCTGTGATCCCCAGCACACCCCGCCCGTCGGCCCCGCCACCTACCTGTGAGGAAAGAAACGGTGGTCAGGACCTCCTATCATTGCGCATGACTGCAGACATATCCTGGCTTTAATAATGATTACTAGTTTCTAACTATATACATACACTTTAACTTTATATAAACATCCAGTATCACAACAAATTAAATACAACTAATAGCTCACCAAAGATGATTATATACATATACAACATCACACCTTACCATTAACAATGGCGTGTTCACTGCATTAATACAAGTGTATGCTAAAGATTCTATAGGTCTGGACTGACACAACCATCCACCCCGCTGGATGTGCTTCTCACTTACAAGGTATGGGGGGGGGGATGGAACTGTGCCAGGCTTAGGTTTAACGAATCTTTAACGAAGGCTGCTACACACACACACACACAGAGGGAAAAGAGATCATGTGTAACGAGGCTCATAGATTCCTACAAGAGAGTAATGAGCTCCGGTTTAAAAAAAGAGAAGGATGGGTGCATAATATGTCTATGGACAGCCAGAAAGCATCTGACGCTCTATCATATACGAGGGTGAAAGAGAAGCTGGATCCCTAGGCAAGAATACTGGGGTCTTATGGTGATAGGTGGTGGCGAGTCCTCGTGCGTACTCTGGTGCTCCACAGGCCCCTCCTTCCCCCTCCCTCAGGTGGTGTGAATGGCGTCGTGTCGTGCGAGAGGTGTGAATGCCAGCTGTGGACTCGCTTAACCAATCAACTCAATGGTCAGAGTGAACCATTAAAAATATGGTTATAATGACGCGGAAAACCTTATTCACTCCAACCAGCACGCTGGATTGAATTGAAGAATGTGAATTGAATTGAATTGAATTTTGAATTGAATTGAATTTATTTAGTAGCTCAGACTTTATAAAAAGTATGGAGCACAGCTCCTACAGACTTTGACAAG